>JAOSBN010175969.1:0-51359 GCA_027563595.1 Erythroxylum suave | reverse complement strand
TTTTATTAATAATAAATATTTTCATTACAAAACTGTAACTGAAGAAGATAAAGTTACATGTAAATACACTTGCTTTTTAGGGCACTATATTTACATAACTCCAACAGATATGTCTCAAGTAAATGTAAATTATGTGACTATATGTACTGTATGTGTTATGTGATTGAGTGAGCCATCGAGGATGGTCATTCATTGAGTTTGCAAAACTCACCCAAAATTTGCAAATATTTTCAGGATCAGAAGAATATTCGTTAGGCAAACAGGAGTATCCCTATAATATACAAGTAAGGGATCGATGTCGGGATCAGTTCATGTCTGCATTAGTGTTTTCTTTTTTTTATTATAAATTTGTTTTCTGGGATTTTTGTAAAATAACTTATTCCGAAATTTTTGTATAATGCGTATACAATTGTTTTTATAGTGGAATGTAAAGATATTATGACTAAAGTGTTTTGTATGTGTAATGGGCCCCAATTTGGCTATTGAAATTCTATTGATTATATTGTGTTGATTGAAAATGTTTATGAATAAAAGTGGGCCCGAATTGGTTATTATTTCCACAGATGTTTTGTTGTTGTTACAAAAAAAATTTATACCGATTTTTTAATGATGAGTGCTCTAACATGCCACCCTCAAATGGCAAGTTCTCGGATATCACGCAGGATGTCAAGTATGGTTCCTGAGAGGGTCGGGTGTTACAGAGCTGGTCATTGGTTCAATCTCAGCCTACACACAATTATACAAACTTCATTGAATTGTTGTTCTAATACCTCTCCTAGAAACTATTAATCGTAGGTTTGTGATAAGCTCTGTTAAGTTTGATTTTCCCTTATTTCTTGTTCAATTAAAAGAAGCTCTTTAACCGAACCTAGCTATCTAACAACCTAGAACAAGTTGTCTAAATTTAATTGCAAAGCTGCATTATCAATTAGGAAAAGAAATTAATCAAGGAAACAACCATATACGTTTGAGTCATTTAACCTAGGTTACGTTATCCCTAATAATTTGAAACCAATCAAAAACATAAAAATTATAGATTATATCCCTAATGATTCAAAGCCAATAGTTGCTATAAATGAATCTCAACATAACAATTACGAATCATATTGAAGATTCTAGCAATATCTAAAAATAAAAATTATAGATGTTTTTCAAGATTTTAGCAATGAGTTCATACATAAACAATCAAAAAATAATAAAAATATGATCATTCATACATTATAGGATAACCTAAACATTTCCCAGAGAGAAAGAACAACAAATACAAAGAGAGAATGTTTAATCGGGTTCTTTGGCATCGATATCACCTCCAAATTTGTGTCAGGGAGCTTATCTCTCTATGGGTGTCCAGAGGATGAAAGGTTTGTCCCTTCTTCCCTTGCAAAACCAAGGCTTCACTCTGCAAAACATTTCATATCCATTCTACCATCAAAAAATTCTTTTATATTAAAAGATAGGTTTTCGAGACAACAAAATTGGATAGACTATGTCTTCCTTGATCCCTATAAGGAGGCTTAACAATAGAAAATTCCCTCTTTAGTTCTTCTAAAATAATAAGAATCGTATCTAACTCTATCTTTAATGATTACCTTTTTGCTTTGACAAGATATGGAGTCACAGATTGATACTTCTTGACTCTCTTTAGGTAAAAGCTATAAGCACCCTCTGAATGATTGTAACACCACATACCCCTTATAAGGATATGCAAATTCCACACAAAAGAGAATCAAAACATGCCTAATTATCCAAACCACTTCCAGAAACTTAAGCAAACATAAATTACATATCATTAGATGTTGTTGTAAACAAAACATATCAAAGATATTGTACTATTCTAAATACAAGCCATAAGTTTCAAATCCATCTTGTATTAAGGTTACTATAAAGCATTAAACAAAACACAAATATAGATCTTCTAAAAAAAACACATCCTTCTTTGGCCACTACGGTTGTGCCAGCCTTAGATCTTCTTATCGGAAGCTACATGGAGGCAAAACCACCGTGCTAAGCAAATATCTTAGTTGGGAATAACTAAACAAGATATAATATAACGATTGTTTCTAATAATCTTCTAGGATTCACATGCACTGAATCATGGAAAAGTATATACATCCTTTAATTATTCAAATTAAAGTATAATCCAATATTATTACATCTAAATAGACTATAATAAATCAGAACAAGATATACTTGGTTTATAACAAAACTTACAAGTATATAAGAGAATATCATAATAAAAAAATAAAACTTGATTATTTCAAAAAATAAATTAGTTATATCATAACATAATTTTGTCATATCAGACCTGAACTAGGGTTATATCAAAATTGCACACATATTAGAACACAAAACAAGTTAGCCTGCTAATCTTTTTAATAGAATTCGGTAACAAGATTAGAATAGAAGATACCTATAATTGGTATCATAGAATAAGAGAGACTTATGTCTCAGTATTAGGAGACACTGGAGTATCAATATCAGGAGACACCGAAGTGTGTATATGAGAAGACATCGAAGTGTCACAAGAGCATTTGTAGACCCTTCTAAGCATGCCAATTTATCCATGATTAGGACTTAGTAGTTTTAAAACAAACAATTTCAGGTCTCAGAGTCACATACAAAAGATGTAATGCATAACATATGTCTTTATTCCACTTTCCTTAAATTAAACATATACGTGTACCTCTAATAAAACTTAACATACCCTATAAGCATAAACATTTGCAATAATGGAAGATTAAATGTATGTATTTGCACATTACATATAGTTACATAAATTTCCAATTCATAAACAATCATATTCAATTTACATCACTTAAACCCTTTGAAACATATTTGTATTCATAAGGACACATTCATCCTTGAACACACCATACATTTCAACATTATACACATTATTCACTAACCACACATTCTTTAATTAATTGCCTCAATTAACAATCCTAACTAAATTAACTTTTACTTAATTAATCTAACATCATCTAGGTTCATTTTAAACACCAATCAAGTCCAAATGCATTGTAGTTAAAAACCTTATCCTTTATTGGTTTAACCATAGCACAAATCAGAAATTACAATACAAAAGCCCTACCCATGATTATAGGGAACCCTTCCACGATCCTGATAGAAGCCAATGTTTCTGCCCACTGTTATGGGGTGGGTGCCACAATCGTGGCCTCCCTTTTTCTTGCAATTTTTTAAATTTTCACATCTTCATACCAAAGTTAAAACATCTTCACCAAAGACCATCAATTTCACTTCAATTCTACCTTATCCATGCTTCTAGCCCTTATCAAATTGATGTCTAAACCCAATTCAAAAATCATTTACTAGACAACTCACAACTTATTATCTTACATACATCAAACCGAAATAGAGTTTGCCAAACTAGAATTATTTTTCCAGCACTCAATTATCAACATCATAACACATATTTCATGCCAATTTGATTATCATAAAACTTGTATTTATACATGCAATCAATTTTAGAATTCCCTTACCTATTTGACTTCAAATTCCTATGTCAAAGAACAAACTAATCTAGCCCTTCATGCAACCAGCAGAATTCCAAGATCAAGGTGAAAATTAGGATGCTCTTAACACCAAAAAGATAGCAACATAGAAGATAGCATAAGGTAGCTTTTTTGATGTACTATTTGGTAAGGAGTTTGTAGTGTTAATGCAAAAAATTCTGAGCAAGGAGAGGGTAATTAATTCGGTGGAGAGCAAGAATGAGGGCTATGGAAACTTCCTTGTAACAGCTTTAACATATAAGTTATTGATTGTCCTAATTTTAAAAGTGCACATGTCACCAATATATCCCAGTTGTCCAACATATAAGCTACCAAATGTCACAATTTTATTTGGCCATTTGTCACTCACTATTGCTGCCAAATGTCACTCAATGTGTCGCCTTAGTCACCTAAATTTTCATGTACCAACTTGTCTTGCCACTTGATAATTTTCCAAATCCAAATGTACATTTTAATACATCAATTTTCTAATGGTAATGATTAATTCCAACTCATTAAGAATGATCCATTAACCAAAATTCAAGATCAAGACAAAATTCAAAACATATACAATTTATGACCATATCAAAATATCTAATACATATGCTTTCAAGAATATATAACGTTTTAACTAGGGTATAATTTGGGGCATTACAATTCCCTCCCCTTCAAAAAATTTTGTCCTTAAAATTCATACCTGATGAGAAAAACCGAAGGTATTGAGTTTTCATGTTTGATTTTGGCTTCCAAGTAGCTTCCTCGAGTCTATAGTGTTCACAGAGTACTTTAACCAGAGGTATTTATTTATTTTAGTTGTCTGACTTCTCTGTCTAAAATAGACACAAGCCCTTCTTCATAAGTCAAATCTGATTGTACTTGGATTTCTTGCACAGGAATCTTATATGATCATCAGACCTTTTTTTCTCAACATGGAAAATTAAAACACATTATGCAACTTGGCCAATTCTTTAGGAAGAGCTAACTGAGATAAGCTACTGGTTCGACTCTCTTAAGAATCTCATAAGGACCAATATAACGTGGGTTGAGCTTACTTTTTTCCCAAACCAAAGTTTGTGTTTCCATGGTGATACTTTCAGGAATACCTTATCACCTACTTGGTGCTCAATATCTTTTCATTTTAAATCGACATAAGACTTTTGCCTATTACTGGCATCTTTCAATGTTTGTTGGATAACTTGAACTTTCTCGCTAGTATCTTTCATAGTATTAGGCTCGATCATCTTGTTTTTAGTTAATTCAATCCAACATACTGGAGTTCTACACCTTTAACCATATAAGGCTTTATCAGGAGCCATGTCAATACTAGTCTAATAAATATTGTTGTAAGCAAACTCCATCAGATAAAGATAGTTATCCTAACTTACGGGGAATTCTAATACACAACCTTGAAGCATATTTTCCAATATTTGACTAACCTGTTCAAATTATCCATTTGTTTAGGGATGGAAAGTAGTACCAAACTTGAATTTAGTACCTAAATCTTGTTGCATACTTTTCCAGAATCTTGAAGTAAATTGAGAATCATGGTCAAAAATAATAGGTAGTGGAACCCCATGCAACGTCACTATCTCATTCAGCAAGCCTATCCAATGAATAATTAGGATGAGCAAGCAAAAAGTGAGCAGACTTGTGAACTTATCAACAATCAACCATACAACATCACACTTTCTTTAAGTAAGAGGAAGTCTAGTGACAAAATCTATGGTGACGTTATCTCATTTCCATTGAGGAATCGAAATAGGATGTAACAAACCATATGAAACTTGGTGCTCAACTTTAACTTGCCAATATATCAAACATCTAGAAACATAATCCACTACATCATGTTTCATACCTGACTACCAGTAATGCTACTTTAGAGCTTGATACATCTTATTTTGACCATGATGCATTGTAAAGATAGTATTATAGGCCTCGAATAATAACTTTCTCTTTAATTCATAATTAGCTGGCACACATAATCGAACTTTATAATACAGATCACCATCTCCGTTCACAGAAAAAATCTAGTTGTTTGCTTTGTCGAGTCACCAAAATTAAGTTGTTGCAACTTATCATTAACTTTCTGAGCATCATGAATTTCTTACCTTAAGGTGGGCCTAGCTTTCAATTGAGTTATTAAAGCTTTATTAGATACAAGTCTTGTTTTTCCCTGTTGCACTGATAATGCTGAAATAGTCTTTTGACTCAAGGCATTAGCCATGACATTAGCCTTACTTGGATGGTAATCCACATTTCAGTCATAATCTTTAAACAATTCCAACCAACGTCATTGTCTTAGATTCTTTTGAGTAAACAGGTACTTAAAACTTTTATGATCAGTAAAACTCCTACACTTTTCACCATATAAATAGTGCCACCATTTTTTCAAAGCAAATGCTACCGGTGTAAATTCAAGATCATATGAAGGGTAGTTATATTTGTGAGGCTTTTGTTGCCTAGAAGCATATGCAACTACCTTTCCACCCTGCATCAAAACACAACCTAAACCATTTCTAGATGTATTACTAAGCATAACATATTCCTTACAAGAAGTGGGTTGAGCCAATATAGGAGCTTCAGTAAGCCTTCTTTTTAGTTAATCAAAACTAGTTTGAAATTTAGTAGACCATTCATACTTCACTCCTTTTAGTAGTAGTTTAGTCAAAGAAGATGTTATCACCGAGAATCCCTTCATAAACCAGCGATATTAACCTATTAAACCCATAAAACTTCTCACTTCTATCACATTTCGTTGTGGCTTCTAGTCAACAATTGCTTTAATCTTATTGGGATAAACTCTAATCCCTTAAGAAGAAACAACATATCTTAGAAAAGATACCTTTTGAAGCTAGAAATCACAGTTACTCAGCTTAGCAAAGAACTTTTTTTCCCTTAAGGTTTGTAACACAACCTGCAGATGCTCATCATGATCATGCTTATTCTTGCAATAGACCAGGATATCATCTATAAACATCACTACAAATTGGTCTAAATAGGTCCTAAACACTCTATTCATTATACCCATGAATGCAGCTCGACCATTAGTTAACCCGAATGGTACTACAATGAATTCATAATGTCTATAACAAGTTTTGAATGTAGTCTTCGGAGCATCCACTTCCTTTACCCAAAGTTAATAGTATCCTAATCGCAGATTTATCTTTGATGATACTCTTACATCTTTTAATTGATCAAATAGATCTTCTATCTTGGCAACAAATACTTATTCTTCACAGTGACTCTGTTTAATTTCCTATAATCAGTGCACATCCAAAGAGTACCATTTTTCTTCTTAACAAACAAAATTGGTGCTTCCTAAGGTGAGACAATGGGTCAAATGAACCCCTTAACTGAACCTTTAACTCCTTCAATTCAGTAGGAGCCATCTTGTACTGTGCTCTAGATGTAGGAGCAGTTCCAAGTATAACTTTAATAGACAACTCTAGTTCCCTTTCAAGAGGGAGTCTAAGTACATAGCTCTTCAGAAAACACATCTGGAAATTCACTTACCACTAGAATATCTTGCAATTTAACACTCTCTTTCTTGGAATTGATCTCAAAAGCTAGATGAGCTTCACACCCCTTCCTAAGGAACTTCCAAGCTTGCATAGTAGATACCACATTAGTCATGAACCAGTGTGGATGCAAAGTATTACTATTTTAGATTGATTAGGCTTCCTAGGCACAACTATCTTAACATTATATTCAACTACTACTTGATGCTTGGATAATCAATCCAAACCCAAAATCAAATATAATTTATGAAAAGGCAATCTAATCATATCCTCTATATAATCACTTCCTTGGATCATAATAGGACAGTTTTTGTAAACCTGATTAACTAACACACTACTACCTATAGGACTAGTTAGATTAATATCATACTCTAACTAATCTATAAGTGTAACTTTATAAGAAATTTCTCCAACATAGATATAAGAATAAGTGGATCTTAGATCAATCAAAGCATGCATTTCAAAATCATAGAGAAAAAAAGCACCTGCAATGACTTTAGGTGCATCCTGATCCTCATACACATTCAAAGGATAAGCTTGAGCTGTAGCAAATGATATAGCAAGTCGATCAATAGTTTTGATATAGTACTTGGATTAGGTATAATCTGTCCAAATCCTCCATAACCTCTATCGCGTCCTCTATTTCTAGCATATGCATTAGAAACCTCTACTAGTTTGTAATGTCTAAGGCTAGCTCATAGGACAATTGGCTATCAACTGCCCAGTGTTACCATATCGATAACATGTACCTGTAACTCTCTGATAAGTAGCCCAATAATGATTAGAGTAATGAGGGCACTCCGAAGCACCAGAACCTCAACCCATAAAAGAACCCCTACTAGAATTAGCCCTTAGTTACAAATCTCTGAGTAAATTCTTGAATAGTGGAGGCACCTTTACAACTTCTTTTACCCGAGGACTAACCTCCTCTAATAAAACCTCTTCGCTGACCCCTTTCTTTCCTAACCATCTCTTATTTTTGTATCTTTATGGTAGCTTGTACCAGCTAATGATAAGTCACTTGCTTCAAGGGAGTAATTACTACTAGATGCTCTTTGATCAAATCATTTAAACCATCCTTAAAATGATGACAACAAAATTCCTCAGTACGTACGAGTTCAGTTCATACTTGCTAAGTCGATTAAATTCTTTATCGTACTTAGCAACAGATAGGTTTCTCTGTTTTAGGTTCAGAAACTGCTTCCATTTCTCCTTTCTATAGGCTTCCAACATATATTTGGCTTTAAACTATCAGTAAAAGAAGTCCCAAGTTAGAAGCTCTGGTAACTGAGGATATCTTAGGACAAACTTCCACTATTCATAAGCTGCTCCTTGAAGAAAGGAGACAACACAGGGCACCATCCATTTAGGTGGGCAACTAATTTCATCTAATACCCTCTTCACTTTTTCTAACCAAAATTCTGCCTTTTTAGACTCCTCCAGAGATGTTCTAGTAAATCCCTCATATCCATACTTCTGCAACTGATCAATTGGAGCATTGGGTGTGGTCTTTAGATGTAATAATGTCATCATGTCTTGTGACAGCTTAACCAAAGCCTCCCCCTAAGCTTGAGGTAGAGGAGGTCGCACTTCAGCTTCATCTCGATTAACCCCAAAGGCCTGATATAGATGGATGTGAACGTGCGGGATTATACTCTCTACAACCTCATCAAGAGCTTCATAAGATCTTTCCATACTCAAATCTTAAACCAATACATGGGACAACCTGCATTAGGCCAAAAACAACTCTTATATCTAAGTATAAGCAATAGTTAGGCGCTGGTTAAACCAAAATCACCTAAACCATGCTTTGATACCAAACAGTGTAACACCCGCATACCCTCCAGAAGGATATGCAAATGCCACTTAAAACATAATCAAAACATGCCAAACAATCCAAACCATTTCTAGAAACTTAAGTAAATATACATTACATATCATTAGATGTTGTTCTAAACAAAACATATCAAATATATTGTACTATTCTAAATACATATCATAAGTTTCAAATCCATCCTATATTAAGGTTATTATAAAGTATTAAACAAAACACAAATATACATCTTCGAAAACAAAACACATCCTTCTTTGGCCACTACGATTGTCCCAACCTTAGATCTTTTTATCAAAACCTATGCAGAGGCAAAACCACTATGCTAAGCATATAACTTACTGAGGAATAACTAAACAAGATATAATCTGATGACTGGTTCTAACAACCATCTAGCATTCACATACACTAAATTATGACAAAGCATATACAAACTTTAATTTCTTTAAGTTAAAGTATAATCCATTAATATTACATCTGAACAAAATATGACATATCAGAATAAGATATACTTACTTCAAAACAAAACTTACAATTATGTGAATAGAATATCATAATAACAAAACAAAACTTGATTGCGTCATAAAAGAACTTGGATATATCAGAACAAAATTTAGTCATATCAGAACTGAACTTAGCTTATATCAGAATTGCACATATATCAGAACATAAAACAAGTTAGTCTGTTAATGTTTTTAACAAAAGTGGGTAACAAGACCAGAATAGAAGATACCTATGATTGGTATCATAGAACAAGAAAGACTTATGTCTCAAAAATAAAAGACACCAGAGTGTCAATATTAGGGGACACTGAAGTGTCAATATCAAGATACACTGAAGTGTCACAGGAGCAATTATAAACCCTTCTAGGTATGCCTATTTATGCATGACTAGGACTTTGTAGTTTTAGAAAAAACCATTTCAAGTTTCAGAATCACAAGCTAAAGATGTAGTGCATAACATATGTCTTTATTCCACTTTCCTCAAATTGAACATATACATGCACCTCTAATAAAACTTAACATACCTTATAAGCATAAACATTTGTTATAATGTACCATTAAATGTGTTAAGTATTTACACATTACATATAATTACACAAATTTTCAATTCATAAACAATCATATTCAATTCACATCACATAAACTGTTTGATACATATTTGTATTCATAAGGACACATTCATCCTTAAACGCATCATACATTTCATCATTAGACACATTATTCACTAACCACACATTCTTTAAGTAATTACCTCAATTAACAATCCATAACTAAATTAATTTTTATTCTTTAAGTAGTTACCTCAATTAACAATCCATAACTAAATTAATTTTTGCTCAATTAATCAAACATCTTCTAAGTTCAGTTTAAGCCCCAATCAAGTCTAAATGGATCATAGTTAAATATCTTATCCTTAATTGGGTCAACCATAGTACAAATTAGAAATTACAATATTATAGTCCTGCCTACGATCGTGGGGTACCCTCCCATGATCGTGACATAAGCCAATGCTTTTTCCCATAGTCATGGGGTGAGTGCCACGATTGTGGACTCCCCTTTTTCTTACAATTTTCTAGATTTGGCATCTTTATACCAATGTTAAAACATCTTGACCAAAGATCATCAACTTCACTTCAATTCTACCTTATCCATGCTTCAATCCCTTATCAAATTCATGTCTAAACCCAATTCAAAAATCATTCATTAGACAACTCACAACTCATTATCTTATATACATCAAAACCAAAACATAATTTTCCAAACCAGAATTATTTTTCTAGCACTTAATTATCAACATCACAACATATATTTCATGCCAATTCAATTATGATAAAACTTATATCAATATATGCTATCAATTTCAGAATTCCCTTACCTATTTGACTTCAAATTCCTAGGTCAAAGAACAAACTAATCTAGCCTTTCATACAACCAGCACAATTCCAAGATCAAGGTGAAATTAGGATGCTCTTAGTATAAGAAAGGCAGCATCAAAGAAGATAGTATGTGATATCTTTCTTAATGCAATATTTAGCAAAGAGTTTAGAGTGTTAATGCACAAAATTCAGAGCAAGGAGAGGGTGACTATTTCGGTGGAGAGCAGGAATTATGGCTCTAGAAACCTCCCTATAAGAACTTAACACATAAGTTGCTAGGTGTCCTATTTTTGAAAGGGCACATGTCACCAATGCATGTATCCCATTTATCCACCATATAAGGTAACAATTGTCACAATTTTGTTAGGCCATTTTTCACTAACCAATGCTACCAAATGTCACTCAATGTATAGGCTTAGTCACCCCAAATTCCAATACCAACTTTCCTTACCACTGGACAATTTTCCTAGTCCAAATGTACATATTAATACATCAATTTTCTATTTATAAAAATTGATTCCAAGTCACTCAGTATGATCCATTAGCCAAAATTCAAAACATATACAATTCACAACCATATCACAATATCTAATACATATACTTTCATGAATATATAACATTTCAACTAGGGTATAATGCAGGGCCTTACAATGACTCTCAATAGTCACTTCTTTTTCTTCTTCTTTTTAGAGCTTCTTCTTAATGTCCTGGATGGTTTTCATTATCCTTTCCTTTGGATTTGTTTCAGTTGTGCTTGGAAAATTCCCATTTGGTCTATTTGCCACTAACTTGCAAGTTTGTCCATTTTAATTTCCTCATTTCATATAGATGCATCTGTTTATTGATGTTTTCTCCAAGATTCTTCAATAAATTTTATAATTAGCACATCCATATCTAGTTTCCTTGGTTGTGATACTTTTGATTGAAATCTAAGAGGAGGGTTTATTTTTTGTCTTTGGTTACCCCATTAGAAGTTAGGTTGGTTCCTCCAACCAGGATTGTACATATTGTTGTACGAAATTGTTTTAGGGTCTCAAAGCATTCACTAAATAATCCACATGTTTGAGTTAAGCTTATTTACATTTTTGTTCTAACCCATATGCTTCATACTGAATCACCTTCTTTATATAGCCACATTCAATTTGTTTATCTTCTTGCTTAGGGCCTCAACTTGGCTTTCCAACTGCTCGACCACATCTTCCTCACAAACTCCTACTAGCCAAGTAGTTTGCGTTTTAACTGAGCACCATTGGTAGTTATTTATGGCCATATCCTTAATCAACTCTTGGGTCACTTTAGATTTTTATTATTTAGCATCCTTCAAATTATTGCATTTATTGACTGCCTTGTACCTTAACTTAGGACTTTATAAAAAGTTTAGATTAGCATCCATAATTGTAATTTGTAATAAGGGCATAGGAGAATCTCTTTTAATCCCTACCAAATGTCATAAAATGATTCACCGTCAGTTTAGGAGTATAACAATATGTCATTTCTTAGTTTGCATTCTTTGTAAGATGAGAGTACTTTAGCAAGAATTTTTTAGCCACTTGATCCTAAGTGGTAAGTTACCAACTTGGCATCGAAGAGTCTTTCCTCTTAAGGAGAATGGAAATGGATATAGTCTAATGGCATCATCATTTTCTCTATTAATTTTAAAAGTGCTATAGACCTCTAAAAAATTAGAGATATGTGCTTGGGGTCTTCATTTTAGAGTCCACCAAACTGGACTAATTGCTGCACCATTTGGATGATGCTCGACTTGATCTTAAAGTTGTTCACCTAAATAGTCAATCTAACTATACTAGATTCTCCACTAGTCTAACATTGTCTGTGGTTAGTCCACCATGTTGTAAGATTTTTAAGTGCCTACATGACCTTCCAATTCTTTTGTCTGACTATCTAGCTTCAACTTTTGCAATTTTTCCTACTCACATTTCTTTACATAGTTCTTTCTATTTTAGTATCCTCATCTAGTAAGTTCTCAAATGTACTCTGAGTCATAAAATGACCTGGAGTCTAAGTCTAAAACTAAAGAAAATAAACTAAACAAATAAGAAAATAAAATAACGTAAGCTAAAACAAAAATAAAGCAGAATAGAAGAAACTAAATTAATGACTAGATTACTAAAACTAAGGTTTTCCTAATATCACCGTCATTGGCAATAGCAATAAAAACCTTGATTGATAAAGAATGAGTATGTTAATATTGAATTATCACAAGTGTCCGATGCAGTTGTAGCTAGTATAGGCAAATACTAGTCAATCACATGAGAACAGTGATTACCAGTAGTTAACATTATTCTAATATGTAGTCTACAAATTAATTGTAATTTTTAATTTAAAAGAAAATAAAAAAGAGCAAGTAAAACCAAAAGGCAATAAGATTGAATCGTATGATTAAGAAAGTACTAAGAAAATTACTAACATCAAAAGACTAGTATCTAAGTTTCGAATCCCCTTAAACCTTTAATAGATTGATCATTTATTATGCAATATTTTGTTGATTTATTAGACCATTGAGACTTCTATGGTATGCTAATAGCTGACCTTGAGTTTATTAACAACTAGTCTTAAGGTTTTTAATCGAATTACTCAGGTTAAAGTTTACAGGATTGCTTCATCAAATTGTAAATCCCTCTGTTAGGTTTGACTTTAATTCAACATATTTATGTCATCCTATCTCTAAGGTTGCAATCAAATCCATCCTATTACAATGGAACAATTCATGATCTTTTCGTGTGGCATCATTTAATCTTCTATAGTCTATGCATACACGGTAGGAATTTTGCACTTTTGTAGGAATAAGCTCATCCCTATCATTTCTAACCACAGTGACCCCACTCTTTTTATGTACTGCATGTACCAAACTAACCCACTCGCTATCAGATATGGGATAGATGATCCCAGCACTCAGAAGTTTGATAATTTCTTTCTTAACCACATTTAAGATAAATAGGTTTAGTCTCCTTTGAGGTTGTCTCACAAGTTTGGAATCCTCACTTAGTAGGATCCTATGTGTGAAAATAGCTGGACTAATCTCTGGTATATCTGCTAAAGTCCACCCTATAGCCCTCCTATGCTCTCTCAACACAACAAAGAGTCTCTCTTCTTCACCACTAAACAAGGAATTTGCAATCATGACAGGTAATTGCTCGTTAGACTCAAGGAAAGCATATTTTAAAGTAGGGGGTACGGGTTTAAATTCAATCTTAGGAAGTTACACAACAGAAGGGATCAATTCACAAAGTTCAAGAGAGAAAAGATTTGTCCCCTTTCCTTCAACCAATGTTCATTTAGGTTCCAAACGGTTAGCTTTACAATCTCCATCTATTCCAAGCGTTGAACCAACCTAAAGTTGATCTATAGCGGCAACTTTCTGAAATAAATCCTTCTGTATACCTAAATCATTAGTAGAAAACAACTCATCCAAGTATCTCAAGGTATGAGAAGAATTAAAAGTACATAAGTTAGGAGATGTAAGGTATTGAGATTAATCCTTAGAGTCAACGTGTCTTTGCATGAAATAAGCAGGTGGAATAGATGAAAGTGGACCATCTTTGTTATCTTCAGCCAAACACTTTTGTTGTGGTGAAATAACTTCATCAATTTCGATGGTAGTGTCAACCCCCATGATGCCAGAATTACCTAAAATATTAATAGAAAATCTTTGGTCATCACTAAAAATAAAAGGAATAGAACTCACATGTGAGTCAGTAGCTGATATCGTTGCTTTGTAATTAACTACTATACAATTAAGGCATGTTATGTCACCTCCACATTATCAAGTGGAGGGAAAAGCATAAAGAGATTTCTTCCTCATTAGTAGAATCAAGTGAATATAGTTCAGAGCCAAAGCAATCATCTTGCAATTCAAATTCAGAGCAAGCATCATCAATAGTAATATCAACCATGTTAGCACCCTAAAGTGAGTAATCTTTATAAGGATGTTTCATTGTTTCATACTTATTAAAAAACTTTGTGATCACCTACTTCCGTTGTGATGGTGCCTTCTTTCATACTAATCATGGTGCTAGCAATCCTTAAGAAAGGTCTACCAAGAATCAGTGTGGTGTCATGAACAAGTTTAAAAGACATGTCAAGCACATAAAATTAGCAGGAAAAACCAAATCCTTAATCTGGACCAAAATATCCTCTATAATCCCCTCAGGATACCTAATAGACCTATCAACCAATTGGAGTACTATAGTGGTAGACCTAAGAGTCTTGACTCCCAATGAAGTGTAAACTTACTTAGGCATGGCATTAATAGTTGCCCCTAGATCTATCAAAACTCCCCCTATAGTAACTTTAGCTAAAGTGCAAGGGATAGTAAAGGATCTAGGGTATTGGCATTTCACAAGGATTTGAGGTTTAAATAGGGTAGTCACATTTGAGCTTACTTGAACTCTTTCATTTAGACTAAATTTCCTCTTATAGGTACACAGATCTTTAAGGTATTTACCATAAGTAGGAACTTGTTTCACAAGATCAAGAAATGGAATATTGACTTCCACTCTACTAAACAAATTGATGATATCTTCTTCATGCTTAGTTTCAGTTATTCTTTTGCTCATCAAATATGAATTAGGAAAAAGAAGGTCCTTAAGATTTACCTCCTTACCATTGGTTTTATTGGCACCATGTTTGCTTGATTCAACATGCTCCCTTATTGTTGCTTATTCATGGTTGCTCTCAGAATTTATTCCTTTGCTATTAAAAAATGTGGACTCCTTTTCAACTAACAATGCTCTCTCCTTATATCTTTCAGAATTCTTTACCCTTGCAAGTGTAGGAGGCAACTGATCACATTCAATCTACTCCTCGACTACTTCCTCATCCTCATCACTAAACTTCACTTGCTTCCCACTTTGAAGAGTGATGGCATTCAAACCCTTAGGGTTTATAATAGTGTTTGAGGGAATAGTGCCACTACTCCTAGCTTGTTGCTCACTCATGTTATTAGATAGTTGAGTGACATATGAGTTGATGTTTTCATTCTTTATCTCCCATTGCTCCATTCTTTTCTCTAAAGCATTGCATCTAGATGCATTCTTAGAAGAGTCTTGTTGAATCAAGGAAGCTAGGGAATTAAACTGGTTGTCGTTAGAAGTCCTCTCCTCCTTCATTAATGCCATTATATTATACAAGAGTTGATTTGTGTCTTCCTTTTATGGAATGATTAAAGCTTGCTCTTGGCTTTGCAACTGGTTAGTGGATGGCCCAACCCTTCACCTCGCTAGAATCTATTTGGAGGTCTACTTTCTTCACTTCTCCAACTAAGTCAAGGATTTGATTTCCATCCCTCATTATATATATTAGAATAAGGGTCCCACTTTTGATTTGGCAGACCCTGATAGACAGTACATACCTCTTTATAATGATTGGGACAGACACTAGAAATATGCATCATAGAACTGCAAGTTTCGCAACTAGGTGCAGTAAGATCCATACGGGTTAGTGGACGATGCACACTTATATTTTTCAACTCTACAATAATGAGGGATAGTTGAGTAATCATTTTACTCTCTAAAGAGTTGACCTTAGACTCAAGACTTTCCATTCTTCTAGAGTGAACTGTTGCTGCTAAAGTTGCTAACTCATGTACTCCTCTAGTGTCCCTAACACTATACTGCTAGTGATTCAGAGCCATTTTCTTAATCTAAGCCTCTTCAGCGGTGAGGTCTATCAGTGAACCTCCTAAGGCTGCATCCAACATACCCTAATCTTGACTCTTCAGCCCATCATAAAAGTATCGCACCAACTGCTCGTCTAGTATTTGATAGTGAGGGCATCTTGATAATAAATCCTAAAAATGGTTCCAATAATCATAGAGGGACTCATCAAAGTTTTGTCGTGTAGAGTAAATCCCGTTTTTCATTAATGAAGTTTTAGAGGAAGGAAAGTACTTCTCCAAAAACGCCTCTTAAATTTCCCCAGCTATGTTAGGCCTTTTCCTTATGTCTTGGAAGGATCAAGTACCACTCCCTCGCTTTACTCTCTAAGGATAGATGAAAGACTTTCCATAGCAGTCGATCTAGAGAAGTGCCCATCAATTTCAAGCTCTGGCAAATCATGGACAACGATTGCAAGTGAATGCATCGATCGTCTCCTGTCAAACCATAAAATTTAGGAAGAGAGTTAATAAGCAATCCTTTAATCTCAAAATTCACATCAAAATTAGGGCAAAGAGCAGTAAAAGGATCATAATTCACATCAGAGGTAGTAACTTCCCTAATGGTCCTCCTTCTAAGGTTACCATTGTTCTCACCAACTCGCTTCAGCTCTCCATTACCTCCATTATCACCATTCCTAGGTTGGTTAGCATTAAGGTTAGGGTTTTGCAGATTAGATGGATTTTCATCCATTATCTCAACTTGTAATGATTCACTCTCACTGCTTGACAGGCTAGAATCTACTGAGATAGTCTCCTCTACAACAACTACCTTTCTTGTCGCTTCCACTCTCTTCTTTTTTCTAATTTTTTTCAGACTTCTCTCAGTTTCAGGGTTGAAGGGTAGTAGTTTGGCTTTCTGGGCCATGCAAGGGAAAATTTCAAAAATGAATAAAAGTGAACAAAATTGACTTGCAAGCAAGCTCACAAAGTCAAATAAAAAGATGAGATGTGATGGATGGAAGTGTATGGGTGTGTGAAAGCATGTATGCACAAGTAAAGAAAATTTCAAAACTTCACAGGAAAGTTAGCCATGAAAACGCCAAGAATTGGCCGTGGAGAAAGTGTCCCAAGAGGAATCCTTATAAAATCCTGTAAGTTGGCCACGACAAAACAAGAAGTTGGTCGTGGCGAGCGTTCATAGAAAGCAATAAACAGGACTCTGAACTATACAGATGTAAAATGCTAAACATGAAAAATAAAGAAAATTAGTATCTTTATTTGTATTTCCAAAAATTTTGATGCTATGCAAAATGAAAACCTATACTATGGACAAGTATGAAGCTAAACTAGCTAGAATGCAATCTATTAAAAAAAATTTTCTTAACCCCACTTAGCAGCAAAATGACAGAAGTTAACTTAGAGAACTAATTTCTTGGCTCCCCAGCAAAGGTGCCATTTGATTTGAACCTGATCATTAAGCCCTTAGAGGTTAAATCAAAATAATCCAAGGAATGTATAATAGGGTGCAACCCAAGGTCGTTCACTTAATTGGAACCTAGAATGAATGAACCTAAGTTAACTTATATGTCATGCTATGCAAGCTAATTAGGAAAAAGTGTGGTTTTGGTTTTTGAAATCATTAATTGAACTAAATTGATTTGTAAAATGTATGTTTGGATTTTTAGGGATATAGAAAACAAAAAGATGAAAAACAGGAGATTAAACAGTGATAGAATACTCTTAAAACTAAACGCTAGCTATCATAGTTCGAAATTGATTTCAGGGAGAGTAGAAATCACTAAGTTTCAAAATGGTAAACCTTAAAGTACTCTTTAAGTCCAGGAACTTAATCAATGGGACTATATTTCTTAAGATCCTGTTATGTGCTCTTAGTGTGTGTAGTAGGATCAGCCAATGCAATAGGTCAAATGAACTCCAGAATCAACTCAATATCAAACATAGCCATGCAAGATAATTGAGAATCAAGAAGATTACAAATAGACATATATGAAACTTCATATATTTAAGCTCAAAGTTCTACAAAAACTAATCCAAACTACACATAATGAATATGAAACATTTGATTAAAACTATAATTAAGTAGCTCAACTACAAATTACAATCCTAGACCTAGCAATTTATAAATTCATAGCTGAACCATAGATTAAACTACTCCCCTTTTAAGCTCATTAAAATCCAGCCATTGCTACACCTTCAAAAGGAAAGGAAACACCTAGCCACACATTGTACTTAGAAGCTTCACAATGGGAATGAATCTGAGTCAACCATGGTGGAGGTTTGACAGTAAAAAATGGAAGAAATTAGGGTTAGACGAGAGAAAGATGAGAGAGGATTGATGGATGCTGCTCTCTTTTAGTCCCCCCTTCTCACTTATCCCTAGATAGGGTTTCTAAATCGGTATTTGGGTCGGATTGCACAAATGGGAAAGTGAAATTTTCAAAAATGGTTCAGGTTTAGGTTGCTGATTCGAAGGTTTCATCGCGGCAAAGGAATGAATTTGCCATAGCTAACTTTTCCTGAGAGGTCCTCTTTCTTGATCTTATGACTTGTAATTTCTTAGTCCTCACTCTTGACTCTACTTCTTGAGTATCCTGCAATGAAATGCAATAGTTTGTAATACCAATTGTCCTAGAAACCAAGTGCAATTACTAACTAATTATGACAACATTACCCTCAAACTACATTAATTCAAAACAAGCACTCTTAAGCTAAATTAAGCACAATATCTAACAAAAAGGGCCAAAAAGTATAACAAAAACCATGAAAATATCACTAAATAATATAGAAAATTTGGGTTCAATCACCAAGCCTTAAAGCTAGTGAAACATTTGTTGATTATTGATGGTTATGGATGCATAAGAGTACAAGGGTGGGGGTGTGCATATGTGCAGGGTAGTTATAGTCGTCGAAATGTCATTTTATGTCTTGTAAACAAATTCTAAAGTTGATGTAGCTTCTGTCAATTCATAAATGAAAAGAAAATAACGAAAGAGAGAGAGAAGGAAAAGAAAAGGAAACAAGAAAAAGAAAAGAAAAGAAAAATGTTTAAATAAAAGAATCAAGAAGAAAATGCAATTATTTTTTAAATTTTATTTATGATTAGTTTCTCCTCTTAAAGTTATATTTAATGGGTGATTTGAGTATGCTACATATGAGATAAATGTTATTTTTGGAAGGTTCACTACTTACAGTTTCAATGCATTGTTAGCATCAATTTTTTGGAGTGATCCATTGTAAGTGATTTATGCTTCTTGTAGTTTGTGGTTTGTGAGCTTCAATTTAAGCTATGAAACATAGTTTTTGCATTCATTATAATTGATGTACACAATTGTGAGTGAATGTTAGTTTTTGTGCTTGATGATACATTAAGTATTTTTCTTGTTTCACTAACTTTGATGGCTTTTACACTACATTACCTAAATACATCTCCCATTCACCCTTGCCCATATTACAACCTAAGAAAGTCCTTTGCTTTATGATTATGGATGTGAATCTTAGTGGTAGAGAAATGAAATGGCATGAAAAATTATGGAATGTCTTAATCATGATGTTAGATTAGTGCCTTAAAGGCAATCGCCTTTAATGTGTTTTATACAAAGTTGTGTATAGATTTTATTTTCAATAATAAACAAAAACATATTTCATTAATTTGGTGTTCATTATTTATGAATTGATATTGATTTTTAAGCAAAATAAAGAAATCCATGATATATGACATAACATGAAGGAAATTATGATATGATCATACTACTAAGACTCCTATCATATGCAATTATGTCAATATCTAAATTATCCCTAGTCACAGGATTAATTAGACTAGACATTGATCCAGATAGACTAGCACATGTCAAACTCCTTGATTTAATCAAGTAGTGGATCTTAGGAACTATAAACATGAGTTGTTTAGAGTTAAGATATGGATACTTACTAGAGGTAGTAACTAGGTTGGATGACCTACCATGAGATCATCATATGGATGTTCTATTCCTATGTCAGTGATAATCTCATCATAGCAATGGTGTAAGTATCCTTACACTTGAGATACTCAAGGATATCTTGGATATTGATTCTGTACTTTGACTCCATTCCTTGTTGCCTTGTATAGGTCACTAATAGGTTGGTGATTGAATACAACTTGAGGTATTCGAAGGTAATTGAGTAGCCAATAGAGGAATCACCACTTCTAGGATAGTAGAAGATGATACCCATAGCCTCTTGTTGGGGTAGAAATCTCTAGTCAGAGTGCATAAAATGTCTTCATTGACATATAGAGTAATGAGTCCCAAGATGAGAACTAATATCACTTGGGCTAGATTTGATGTAGTCAGTCTAGTGAGAGTTGACACTTTACTCATACTCATAATCAAGTTGGGTATAACATGGGGAAAGGATGAATTGCACAGCAATTGTCTATAGGAGGTTCATGAGATGGTTCATGATGAGCACGAGTTCGTTCGTCAAACCACTTACTTTGTAGTCAATTAGGGGTCATGATGTGTTGCTAGATGCCGCTGATGACTTGCTTGGATTAAATGTTAATCCAAGTGGCCAACATAACTGGTAACCTAACAGGTCACACGCATAAGAGTGACTCGGAGGACTCGTAATGGTTTTGGATATAGATCCATTATATAGAGAGCAATACAACCAAATGGATCCTGATGAGATTAGGATATCTCCCGATGAGAACATGACGTCAATATTGCTGAAACAGGTCTTTGGTGTTTTTCCACACCCAGGGCTCAGTATTTATATATATATATAAGAGAAGTGTAATGTGGAAGATAAGAGAGGTTAAGCATTTATGGTCTTTAAAGGAGAAAAGACAAAAAAATGTTAAAAGACAAAAAAATTAAGAAAAGGAAGCAGATTGTGAGAATTGTTTACGAAGCTACTTCACTCTATCATCTTTTTCATCCTCTTCCTCTCCATTTTTTTCACGTTTTTGCTCTCCATTTGTTTTAACGTTTTTACTCTCTATAGAACAAAAAAGAGAGCTAGCACTCTTATCTTTGTTCTAACCATTTCCATATCAAAGAGTTTGATTCGGTTAGTTACTCTGATCTCTACATGGATACCGTTGGAGACAATCTATTTTGGTCATTGTGGTTTGCGGCAACCCTACAAGTAGAAGATCAGAGAATGAAGGAGACTTCTTACAAGGTACATGGTTATTATAGAATGATTGATTTATGTAAATGCCATGAATTCCTATATATATGTGTGTGTTATGAACATGTATGTGAGCTGGGAATTTTCACTTAGGTTTAATGGTATTTCCTTATATAGGCATATAGATCCTAGACCTTGGGAAAATCCAAGAACAAAAATTTTTTTTCGTCACCATGTATATATAATGCATGTACCGGGATTTGCCTACACATGATTGGTGCTTGAGTGTAACCATGAATTTATCTTACTTAAACACATTTTATCAAGTCTATCTCTAAATTGATCAGTCTCTAAAAGTGATGACTATTGATTAATCATGAGTAAAAACATTAAATGTTAAGTTCTTACTATGGTTTTTGAATGTTATTCCTCTTTTCTTATGACTATCTATTCTTAGGAAGTATGGAAAATAAGTAAGAGTCTTGGGTTTGTGACTTTGATTTTGAAGTTTTACTTGAGGGCGTCCAAAAACTAAATGTGGGGAAAATTGATATATGCTTAGAGGTCGTGTTTTTAGTTTTCGTTTTCAGTTTTTGTTTCTGTTTTTCTTTCAAATAAAAACAAAAACCTGTTTCATTGTTAATGTTAATATGGTTCTATTCACAGATAGTAATTAAATATTAGATAAAACTTACAGATAATTTTTTAATTAAATAAATTCATTTAATCTCTTATATAATAGTTATTAACAAATTATTGGTAAAATTATGATATTTTAATAAAATAAATAATTTAAATTTTATTTATAAATTAATATTTATTTGAAATATATTTTAATTATCAAATCAAATTTTAATTGAAGATTTATATTTTTTATTTTATTTTATTTATTAATAATTATTAAATTTTAGTTAAAGATAATTTTATTATAAAAATTAAAACTCAAAAAATTATTTGTAATTTTTTTGATAATTAATTTGAATTTATTAAATATACAACTTTGAATTAAATTATTCATAATTAAATAATTAAATAATATACATTTAAATGATAGTAAATCATATTATGAGAAAATAGAAACAGAAAACAAAAATTACTTTTTATGGTTTTGATAAATTTTGAAAATCGAAAGAAACCAAAACCAAAAACATAAACTAAAAACTCAAACAAAAAGGTTTTTTTTCTGAATTTGAAAACAAACATAGAAAACCAAGAATAAAAATGGAAAGAAACACCCCCTTAATTAATTATACATTTATTCCATAGCACTTGTTTATTATTTCTACGAAACAATTAAGACATTCACTTTAGCTCATATTTTGTTTTAACTACAATTCGGAAGTGTAAAAGCCAAAGTGAGTTAGCCGCCGTCTTAAGATTCACACTCACTTGTCTTCATAGACCAAGAAAGAAAAGGATTAAGGCAAGAGGAGACAAAAAATGCATAAAATGAAGAGCATGTGTTGAAAACATCAAGCATGAAGAGTTTAAGCCATGAAGGAGAGCTCTCTATAGCATAATTGTTATGGGCTTAAGCATGTTAGTCATGTTAGGCATTCTCTCTTTATATTTGTTATTCATTCTCTCCTTAGGAATTGTTTAGGTTATCTCATGCTTATAGCTTTGGTTTTTCATGTATGAATGATAGATTGTTTATGTATGAAACCATTACTAGAATCTTGAACACAATTCGTAACTGTTGTGATTTGATATTTCTAGAATCTTCAATATGATTTAACCTTTGTTATGTTAAGCTCTTGGAGGCTGAATCAAAGAATTCCAAGAATTGCACTATAGGGTGCTACCTTGGGTTGTTCACATAGCCGAAACCTAAACAATTGAATCTAAATTAACCTATATGTCATGCTATGCAAACTAATTCAGAGGAAAGGTGGTTTTTTATTTTTGAACTGACTGGCAGAACTGATTTAAATGTAAAAACAATTTTTTTTTGTTTTTAGGGAGATATAAAACTAAAGATTATATAATGATAAATTCCTCTTGAAAGTGAGTTTTGGCTATCATTGTTCGAAATGATTAAAGAGAGAGTAGAAATCACTAAGTTCCAAAAATGTGAACCTTGAAAGACTTTTCAAGTCTAGGATCTTAATCAATGAAACTCCTTTTTTTAAAATCCCATTAAGCACTCTTAGTGTGTGTAGTTGAATTAGCTAATGCAATACAAAATCATCTCAACATCAAACAAAACCATGCAAGATAATAGAGAGTCAAAAAGATTTCAAATAGACATATATGAATCTTCATACATTTAAGCTCAAAGTTCTACATAAGTCAATCCATCCAATGCATAAGGAATATCCGACACTTGATTAAAACTATAATCAAATTGCTCATCTACAAATTATAAATCCTAGACCTAGGATATATAAACTCATAGCTGAACTATGGATTAAGCTACTCCCCTTTTTCAGCCCATTGAACTCCAGCCATCGTTGCACCTTCAAGAGGAGAAGAAACACCTAACTTCTCATAGAACTCAGAAACTTCACAATCCGGAATGCTCCTGAATCACCTATGATGGAGGTTTGGCAGTGGAACAAAATGTGGAAGGAGAAGATGATGTATTTTTGAAAGAAAAATGAAGAAGGAAAAGTGAAGGAATGTTTTCTGCTACCTCTCCCCCTGCTACTTATCCCAAAATAGGTTTTTTAATGATATTCAGTTCGGGTCATAAGGATGGATGAATGGATTTTCCAAAAATGACTCAGGTTTCAAATTGTTGTTTCAAAGGTTTCACCGCGGCGAAGCGAGGAGTTCTCCATGGCCAAATTTTCCCAAAACATTTAATCTATTGATTTGAAGGTTTTGCCATAGCGAGGTGATAGGTTCGCTGTGGCCAAATTTTCTCGAGAGCATTTGGCTATTAATTCACTTCTTTTGCCGTGACTAATTTATCCCAAATGGTTCTCTTTTTTGATTCAATGACTCAGCAATTTCTTGATCTTCACTCTTGACTCTACTTCTTGAGTGTCCTACAAAGAAAAACAATAGTTTGCAATATCAATTGCCTTATAAATCAAGTGTGTGAAATTACTAATTAATTATGACAATTTTACCCTCAAACTATATTAATTCAAAACAAGCACATTTGAAATAAATTAGGCATAATATCCAATAAAAAATCTAGAAAGTACAACAAAATATAAAAAATGTCACTTAATAATAATGAAAATTTGGGTTCAATCACTAGGTTAAATGACCCTAGCGTATGTGATCATTTCCTTGATTAATCTATTTTCTTAACTCATAATATGGCTGTCCAATTAAATGTAAAGAGCTTGTTTTAGGTTGTTCAATAGCTAGATTTGATTAAAGAGCTCGTTTTAATTAAACACAACCTAAAGGAAAATTGGTGATATGAATTACCGTTATCCTACAATTAATAGTTTCTAGGAGAGGTATGAGAACAACAATTCAATAAAGTATGTTTAATTATGTGTAGGACAAGAATGAACCAATGTTAGGGTCCCTAAGGCATTCATCACTTTTCATCATTTTTGAATGTTTTCTTTAATTTGTTTTCATTAGTTTAGTTTCATTTTAATTTCTTATCTGAAACCCATCTAAATCCCCTATAATCTAAGAATCGATTATTTTCATAACAAAAGATATCCGAATAGTCTCTATAGGATTGACCTAGACTTACCACTAGCTATAGTTTTAGGTCTAGTTACTTTTTATTGTGTTACAATATGCTACGAATTCCTCTAAGTTTCAATATTTGAGTTATTTTCCAAAAGTTATCAACCTTAACTTTCATGCTTCAAAGCTCCTACATTTAAATACTCCTCATTCATCCATTTAACCTAAAGGGTTTTATGATTATTAAATAACTTCCATATTAACTTTTCCATAAGGATCTTGTCAGTGACATGGATACACTTGATCCCTAATCTCCTTTTGTCTTTGACCAAACATATATTTTTCCTCCTAACCTTAATAACTCCTTTATTAGATTCCAAGCTACTCCACTAAAAATTCCTAAAGAACTTTTTAATAGCATTAACAAGTGGGAGCTCCGATATACATGTAAATTATTGGGAATGGATAGTATCAGGTGACAATGATCAATATAAAAGAGCATTATAATTTTGTAACTTGGCACTCTTTTTAAAGTAGGATTAAATAAGGGAGCACATTCTATAACATACCACTCTTATAAAGAATAAGCCCAAACATACCAGAGGATATTCGGGAACATGCTCTATGAAAATGGTATATTAAGATAATCAAACTGAACATACTCTATGAAAATAGTACATTAAGATAATCAAATTAACTCATTACAGGCATCAAACATATCATTTACATCAAACATATCATAAGCATTCTAAATGTTCATTTCTTCTCATTTCATTCAGCAATATAAAAGTCACATGTATCATTAAAATTCATAATCCACATATACATTGCACAGCCTTTTTTTGAGTTCAATCTTAGTACCAAATATATATTGTGACTAAACTAAGTCATTTTATTAAGCAGCTTACTTAAAATGTCATTATAGCTTTTTTACATGAAAGCACACATTTGTGATGCGTGTCGATCTGGCTGCTCAGCTATTATCACATTTTCAACTAGGTACTAGCTCTATTCATAACCCGAAGGCTAGCGGAATAATGATTTATTTAACAAAACTTTTTTTTTCAAATTTATTGCCTACCTTGTTGCGTTTAGCTATTCATTTCCATGAAAAATATTAGTTAAGCTAATTAAGCTAAAAGACCCTAAATTATGAATGAATGTGACAACTGAAAGGCTGTTAAATTTACATTAAGTCCTAATTAGGCTGTATATTTATCTAAAGGCCCCCTTAATTCACTAATTTTGCAGGATGATGATTGTTCACAACTTAATAGACTATGTCCAAAATTAAAAGAATTTCACTCAATCTAAGCCATTGACACATTTACACATTTCACACAATGTAACCTAATACTATCATCAGTATACAAAATTACATACAAAAGAAAAAACATAAAACCCCACACTTAGACAACAAATTTTTCTCAATGTGAGAAGGAAACACACATAAGCATATACAACAAAAGAAAGGACAAGAATTAAAGTAAACAAGAAACAAATAAAATTGAAAATGAAAATAAAAATAGAAATAAACATAAACATAAACAACCTAGAACTGAAGGCAAATTTGGGGAAGAAAATGCAAAACAACTGGGTTAGAAATAAATCCTATAGAGACAAAGGTGGTGACGGTGTTGGAGGTGGTAATTGAACTCTCTAAGACTCGAAATACTGATGAAGTCATTAGATATCTCAACTCTGGTGTCGTTATCTCCTTTAGTGTTCTACTGGTTTCGAAAAGTGCATCTAAAACCTTTGTCCAACGTTGGTCCTCTTCTTCTAATTCTTCTAATTCTTCATTTGTTAAGTCTACCTGTACCTGTCGAGATGGCATAGAGCTTGAACTCGCTTGACTTGCCCTAGTCTTCACTTGTGTCTTTTCATTGATATCCCGCAGACAAATTTTGGTGGAATGTATGTTCTTTATACAAAATAAGTGATGGTGGTTAAGGAAGTCAGGGAGGTAATCTATTAACCCCCTTTGTTCCATGCCAAAATGTTTGGCAATGGCAGATACTATGTATCCCATTCCAAGAAAGTTGCTCCACTTGTGCATAAACGCAGCAATGGCATTTAACATATACGTAGATGTGTATATTGGAATGCTATTATCCATGCACCACAATATAAAAAGTTCCTTGATGGAACACTTGTTAGTTTGAGACTTATCAAAAACCAACTGACATATAAATTTATGCAGCAGCAAGTGTTCATGGGATTGGATAATGTTGTTGTGTGGATTCTTAGCATAGAAACGCTCAATACTAGTAAGCTTACATCAGTATTGGGAAGGATGGAAATTGTCATGTTGGTCGACAATGGATGATTAAGGGAATCCACACATCTTGCACATAATTTCAACATTCAGTTCATATGCTCATCCTCCCAATCTAAACCGCAATTCTTTCATGTTTTTAGGGTCAAAGGTCAAGGTCGTGAAAAATTCTAGGGTCAAATCTTTGTAAACAAGGAATTGGAACCATATAAACTAGCCCCATTGGATTCTCTCGACTACGTTCTCTACCTGCTCACATAATTGTAGCCTATCTAACATGTCAACATCAAAGTAACTAAGAGATGCAACTTACGTAGAATGAAGGGATTGAAAATGGGTACCTTCCTCCTAGTTGTGGATAGATAATGGTGCTCTGACGTCCACTACTTGGTTCCTTCCCCACTTTCCCGTGACTTACTGTCATCTATATGGCTCTCATCGGCCTGTTTGCTTAATGCGTGGCATGATGAGGTAGAGTTTTGGAAAAAATTTAGGTTGAAAAATTTGTAGAGAGAGGTTAATATGTTTGGATGCTTAATTTCTAGAGAAATAAAATGAAAATGAAAGCAAGAGTGAAATTGGAGTAAACATTGAATATATAGGTGGTAAAATGGGTAAGATGTTAAAATTCCATTTAAAATTCGTGCCTATCCTGTTTTTGCATAGTCGTAGGCCATGATAGGCCATAGTCGTGACTGATGGCTATACACTAACACCAATGCCCTTCTTTTCTTCTTTTTTTTCAATTTGTTTCAATTTCACTTCCTACCCTTTTTTGCCTCTCTTTTCATGCTTAAAAACATCCACACAATTCTGAAGTCTGATTCCTTTTTCTGCTTTTATTCAATAAAACACAAAATAAACCTAACAACGGGATTCAACTATTTTAACAAATTTCAATATGAAATTAATTTTTCCATGGGTTGCGTCCCATGTTAATGTCAGTAGCTCGATGCTCTTCTAAGCTCATAATGGTTAAGATGACTAGTTTGATGGTAGCGTCGACATTAATCGCATAGTTTGCACCTTAGCTACCATATCGCAATTACCACCATCCTTGCAATTTTCTTTACCTCACCTTCTCCTTTACAAGTGATTCTTTCAGAAAGCATTTGCAGGATCCTCAATGTCCTCCCATTCACCTCAAGTTTTGGGTTCTTTAAGGTCTACTGGAGATAGAGGAGCATTGTACTCTTTAACAGTCACCTTAAAGGTCAATTTCTCCTTTCCTACTCACAAAGTTAGTTTGCCCCCATCCACATTAATAATTGAGCGCGTAATGGCCAAAAATGGTTGTCCAAGAATTATTGGGGTGTCCTCATCTTCGCAAATATCCAAAATATAGAAATTTGCAGGAAAGATAAATTTACCAACCTTTACCAACACATCTTGTACGATTCCCATCAGTCTATGCAAAGGTCTATAGGCCATCTTAATCAAAAACTTAGTGGGCATTAACTCCCGTAGCCCTAATTTAAGATTGAGAGTGTAGGGCATTATGCTTATGCTTGCACCTAAGTCCATGAATTCCCTATCTATAATAATCTTGTTGATACTATAGGGGATGAAAAAGTGCCCTAGATAATCCTTCTTCACTATGTTGCAGATATCCTCCAATGGTCACTCCTTACCTTTCTTTGTGATAGACTCCTGTAACTTAAGCTTCGACTGTACTATTTTATTCACATCCTCAATCTTATTTTTCTCAATCTCCTGCAACTTCTCTATTTCCTTCCTTGTATATAATTCCTTCTTACCAAAAAATTGGTGTGGAAATATCCATTGGGTTACTTGAAAGGACTTGCTCACAGTCTCACTTGGAAGGTCTTCTTTAACCTTTTGACCTTCTCCTTTATCCCCTGCCTTTTCCAATTCTTTGTCCTAAGTTTGACTTACAAACACCATACGTTCCTTCAGGTTTGACTCATTGTTCCTTGGAAAAGTTCCAGCATGCCGAGTAGATATTGCCTCTATGAGCCGCCCCACCTATACTTCTAAATTGTGGATGGATGAGGCATGATTCTTAGTGACTTGCTCGAATTTACTTGAGCCTCCTATGAGCTTCCTCCATGTCTCCCATCTTGCCCAAAATTTTCTCCAATTTTGAATCCATCGAACTTGCTTTATCCTGCTAAAAGCTTGATTGCACTTACAGCCAAAACTGCCCTCCATTGTTGTTGTTCGACCAGGAGAAGTTGGGGTGATTCTTCCACCCAAAGTTGTATGTGTTAGAGTTGGGATTATTATCCCCTCTTTGTCTAAATTAAACCCCCATATAGTTGACTTGCTCCTAGTTATCATCCTTCATCAAATAGCAGTCCAGCATATCATGATCTAATTGCCTACATAGTTCACACTTTAACTGTGTGGCCTTAACTGGAGCTTAAGATAATGCCTTCAATTTCTGTCTTGTCATGTCAAATTATCAATCTTATCTTGCATCTCTGTCATCTAATTGACTGAAACAACTCCCTTCTTCTCTCTAAAGGTAGTAGGTTGCCTACTTCTCTCACTTGCCCACAAGCAGCTATTGCGTGCCATCTCCTCGATCAACTCCTCTGCTTCATCGACCATCTTTCCCATCAAAGATCCTCCTGAAGTTACATCAACCATGCCTCTAGTAGGTGGGTTTACTCCGTTGTAAAACATCTGTAGAAGGAACTCCTTCGGAAGGTTTTGGCATGCCATCTAATCTATAGATCCTTATAACACTCCCATGCTTCGTAAATTCACTCCCTGACACCTTGTTGGAAATTGCTAATTTCCTTTATTATCTTTGTGGTCTTTGTTAACGGGAAGTATTTATCTAAAAAGGTATGCACTAGTTATTCCAACGTTGTGATGTTACCAGGGCTCAGTGAATGATACCAAGCCTTTTTTTTATCTCTAAGTGTAAAAGGAACAACCTAATCCTAACAGCATCCTCTGACATTTGGTCCTACCTAAAAGTATCACAGATCTCGAGAAAACTCATGATGTGTGCGTTCAGATCTTCATTCGCCAGTTAATGAAATTGGACATTTTGCTGAAGCATGTTCAGGAGGGCTGGCTCGATTTCGAATGAGACCACTTGAACAGATGGTCTAACCTCCTTGGTTTGCTAGGTTAAACCCTGGCCTTATAAAGTCCATAAGGGTCCTTTATTGTTACCTCCCAGGGTTAACTTCTCGATCCATATTTCTCTTAAATTCCTCAGCCATTTGTGATTTCTTGATCTCCTCTTCTTTCTCTTGTCAAGCTCTCCTAAGGGTTCGTTCTAATCATATTATGTCTAAATCTACTGTCTCAGCTGCACGACTTAAACCCCTCATGACTCTTGTGTTCAAATAAGAGCATGATTCCTAAAATAAAAACAAAAATCAAAAACAAAAATTACAATTATTCTAGTGCCTTAAACTATAGAACTAAATTGCCTACGCCGACAACTGCACCAAAAACTTAATTGCTCAAGGTTACATAGGCTAAGTTTTACTATTTATAGCTTGGTAAATTCTGTAAGTTATAACAAGCTTAGACTTTCACCAACGCTCATTCGGCACTTAAGTACACTTTTATGCCCAAATCAACCTTCTACATGCTAAAGAGAAGAACGAATGTAGGAGAATATAAGAACACTTCTATTAAAGAACTCTTAAGAAAGCTACGATGCTTACAATGCACTATATGATCTCCTATGATGCAAATGAGACAACCCCTAAAGGGTATTTATACTTGCTTCTTCTTAGAATAGATGGCTAAGATCTACCTGATCCAATGGCCTATATTGACCTTCTAGAATTCTTTACACTACTTTACATACTTAATGTACATTATGTATATATCTAGAACATTCTATAAGGTTCCATATTGTTCTACAATGTCCCATAAGCATCCATAGTCTTCTACTATGTTCCAGAAGCTTCCAGGGCCTTCTATAAGCTTCTACATACTATAGAAGCTTCTAGAATCACTTGTAACATTCCACCATGATCTAGAAGACTCTTTAGGGTCATAAACCTCATTTTGTGAGTTTTAAAACATGTAAAACATGACATTCTCCCCCATCTAATTCAACAACGTCCTCATCGTGTCTTGGTGGAATTCTTAAATCTTATCTTTGTATTGCCAAAGAGAAAGCTCATGCTCCCAACTAGCTTGACTTTGCAACTATCCCTTCTATTTGATTAAGTATTCGTCATATGCTGGAAGTGAGCCTCTCCTCAGTATAGTTCTATATGCCAAGATCTCTTCCACCTCTCATTTTTATGTTGTGGTCACAGTAGTGGGTGCACACCTTGATTCACCCTTACTCAAATCTTCAATACCAATATGATAAGGTTTTAGAAAACTTATGTGAAATACAATATGAATCTCTAAGTGTGAGGATATCTTGACTCAGTATTCCAACTTGCCTACCCGTTTCTCCACAGGGAATGGTCCTTCATACCTTCGAATCAAGCCCTTATGAACACCTCCTCTGGTGCGTCTATGATAAAGGAGATTGACCATCAGCAAATCTCCTTCATTGAATTCCAAGTGGCCCCTCCTGTTATTGGCCCATTTCTTCATTTTCTTAGTTGCTCGGTTTAGGTATGTCCTAGCCATATCAGACTTCTCATGCCAACTTTTGATAAACAAGTATACTCCAAGGCTTTTACCACTATAACCAACAGTAAGGGTGTGCAGAGTCAAAGGTTATTGTCCGGTAGCTAACTCGAATGGGCTTGCTCTTATAGACTCACTCCGCTACAAATTATATGAGAATTGGGCAACATCGAGCAAGTTTACCCATTCTCGCTGTTGGCACTCACATAGTGTCGCAAACACAACTCTAATAAGGAGTTCACTCTCTCAGTTTGTCCATTGATTTGGGGATGAAAACCTGTAGAGAAATTTATTTTTGACCCTAAGATCTTGAATAACTCCGTCCAAAATCATCTCGTGAAGCTAGTGTCCCTATCACTAATGATTGTTTATGGAATGCCCCGATACTTTACCACATACCTAAAGAATAAATGAGTGGCATCTTTGGCAGTGAAATTTATTGGCATAGGTGTGAACTCTCCATACTTACTAAAATGATCCACAACAACCATTATGTTGCCTTGTCCCTCTACTTTCGGCAACCTGACAATGAAGTCCATTAAGACACTCTCCCATGGTCTCTCAGGAATTAGCAACGACTGCAACAATCCACTTGATACTTTATTCTCCATATTGTCTTGTTGTTAAACAAGACAAGTCTTCACATATGAATTTATATCATCTCTTAATTTAGGCACGCTCCACAAGTGCCAAAGTTCGATGCATTCCTGGATGACCAGCCCATAAGGAGTCTGACACTCCTTGATATTCTCCTTCCTCAATCCATCCCATTTAGGCATATAAATTCAGCTTCCTTTGGTGATAAGCAACCTATCTTCAAGGAAAAACCTTCGAGTCTTTCCCTCCTGAACTTGCTTCAAAACTTCCTTGGCTTGGTGGTCATGTTGTAATCCCTCCTCCATTTGGTCACGTAAAGGAAAATTAGGCTATGATAAAACTACTAGCTCAGCCTTCCTACTTAATGGATCCTCCACTAAGTTCTCCTTTCCTAGCTTATACATCATTTCGAAGTCAAATTTTGTTAAGAAAGCTTTCCATCATCTCCTTCTCTTGCACCGTATAATGCCGCTCAGTGTCATTAAACTTTATACTCTCGAAAGAAACGGGATGTCCTTCTTGCATCAACACACCGAAAAGTGCAAAATCAGAAGCATCTGTTTGTACTTTAAATGGCTTTGTGTGTTTCAGAAGAGGAAGAATTGGCTCCTTCATCTCAGTATCCTTCAAATCATAAAAAGCCTTTTGGCATTTGGCATCCCATCCCCAAACTAGTCCCTTTTTAAGAATATCCATCAAAGGTGCCGCAATGGAAGAATAGCCATAGATGAACCTACGATAATAGTTAGCCAAACCAAGGAAAGATCTTAACTTAGTCACCTTCTTTGGTGGCTCTCATTCATCAATAGCTTATCCTTTGGATCCATCCATTCTTAGCTTACCTTATCCCACGATATGTCCCAAAAGCACTACTTCCAACTGCGCAAATGCAAACTTCTCCTTTTTGACATATAATTCAATGTCCCTTAAGTCTTGAAAGACATATTGTAGAGGTATGGCATGTTCTTCTAATGATTTGTTCTACACAACAATGTCATCCAAATAAACAACAACAAATCTATCCAGGAAAGGATATAGTACCTTGCTCATAAGTGTGAAAAACGTTGTGGGTGCGTTAGTGAGACCAATTGGCATGACTAAGAATTCAAAAGCTTCATATCTCATCACACAAGTAGTTTTTGGCTCTTCTCCCTCGGCAATCCTCAGTTGGTAGTAACCCGATCTCAAATCAAGCTTAAAGAACAATCTTGCATCTTTAAGTTAACAAAAAAAAGTCACCAATTCAAGGCATAGGTACTTATTTTTCACAGTTACCTTATTTAGTGCTCAGTAGTCGATATATAACTAAAGTGATCCGTCATTCTTTTTTTGAAACAGTATTAATGCACCATATGGGGCCTTAAAGGTTATATGTACCCCAAATCTAAGAGTTCCCTCCTTAGCTCTTCTAACTCTGGTGGTTCCATACAATATGGGACTGTAGCAAGGGGTTTAGTACTAGGTTCCAACTTGATTTTGTGGTTCACCTCTCTTTTTGGTGGTAACTTCTTTGGCAACTTAAATGGCATGATATCTTTGTACTCATCAAGGACATAAGAAATCTTTGTAGGAAACTCTTCAGTAGTAGTGGCATTTTCCTTTCTGATAGACACTAAGAACGTTGGCTCTGCCTTCTTCACTCCTTTAAAGAGTTGCATGGATGAAAGGATCTTCATCTTCATTGGTACCTCTCAGAACAAAGGTAATGTTTGTATTTCCCTCCTCCATAATACACATTGTGTTTGCAAATCGGATCGGAATAGCTTTCACCTTGTCTATGAATTCCATTCCTAAAATCACCTATAAATCATTCATAGGAATGATGGAAAAATCTAATAAGCCATGCCACTCACCTATACGAATCTCTACGTTCTTTGCCACTCCACACATTTTTTTAGCCTCCAAGTTTATTGTTTTTATCCAACCATCTGTAGGTGTGTACTTAAGGTCTAGCCATTTGGCTTCTTCTTTTTTCATAAAGTTGTTCGTAGCACCAATATCCACCAAGGCTCTCGTACTTTATCCACCAATCTTCACGTCTACAAACAATCATCCCTTCTTCTCAATTTTTGGTGCTTAAAACTTGACATTCATGGCATAAAGGACTTCTAAGATCCACACCTTTCCTCAGCTGATTTTGAGGTTTCCTCTTCGAGTACCGCAAGCTTGTTCTTCTTCAGAAAATTCCAAATTCGATGAAGTCCATCGCAAAGGTAGCACTTCAATGTGGGTTGTTCTCCATCCTTATCTTCTTTATGGCCTTTTCTTAAAGCTTCTTTCGACTTACCGCCCTTTGAAACTCCATCTTTTCCTTGGTTCTTCTCTACCACCCTTGCCCTTATCACTCTTTTGGGACATAGAGTGGTGAACATCCCTTCTTACTTCATAAAGGGATTCAGCTACCATGATAGCATTGGCAAGGTCTTGCACACTTCACCTTTCCAACTTCTTCTTAACCCACAATTGTAAGCCATCACAAAAGGCAAAGAAAGCTTCCTTGTCTGGATAGTCGAGAATTTCAAGCAACACCTCTTGAAATTCTAGAACATATTCTCGAATGCTCTTCGAGTGGGTGAGCCTTCTCAACTTGGCCCGTGCTTCCTTCTCTACTTTCTCAGGGTAAAACAGTTTCTTTAACTCTTTCTTAAAGTCATCCCATATGTTCATGGTGCAGGTCCATTTTTCAACATCATTGCATCTTCTTCTCTACCACACCATAGTCATGTCTATAAGGTATAGAGAATCACTATCGATCATCTTAGCGTGATCTATAATGCCAAGCACTTTGAAGTATTATTCTATACTCCAAAAGAAGTTGTCAATGGCATTCGCATCTCTTTCTCCTCCAAAGGCCTTAGGCTTCGGGACCTTTACTTTGGAAGTAATAGTGGAGATAATAGGTGCCACACCTCCTTGTGTCACCGCCATCTTACACAAGCTCCAATCCCCCTTTACTTACCTCAACTCAACAGCCAAACTAGCAAGTGCTTCCTCAAGCAAAATAATTTTAACAACAAGAGAAGATTCCAAGGAACTCACCTTTTAGAAAATGTTCAAGACAATGATATTGATGGTCCCATTCATTTCTTCCTAAAGTAAAGACTCCTCCTTCTCCATCTCCTCTACTCATTGGTCCCGGTCATCAATCTTTTCCCGATCTTCCCCTATGGTGATCTCCAACTTCGAGACCCTAGCCAACACTTTAGCCATGGTGTCCCTTGTAATAGACCTTTCTTTCTTTCCCTTATTAGTTGGAGGAACTCTCTCGACCTCCCTTCCTTTATGGGTGGTCACTTCACTTGAACCAGCCATAACAACAACACCTAAAGTATCCCTAACATTGGCTCTCATATCACTTCTAACCGGCTTAGACTTTTGCCAACGCTTGTTTAGCACTTGAGTACACTCTCATTCCTAAGTCAGCCTTCTACATAAAACACTTTGCTAAAGAGAAGAAGGAATACAGGAGACTATAACAAAATATCTATTAAAGAAATCTCAAGAAAGCTACAATGCTTATAATGCATTATATGAGCTTATTCTTATAACAGTTGGCTATGGTCTACTTGATCTAATGGTCTATATTGACCTTCTAGAATTCTCTACACTACTCTACATACTTCATGTACATTATATATATATATATCTACAATATTCTACAACCTTTTATAAGGTTCCATATTATTCTACAATGTCCCATAAGCTTCCATAGTCTTTTACTATGTTCCAGAAGCTTCCAAGGCCTTCTATAAGCTTCTACATACTCTAAAAGCTTCCAGAATCTTTTTGTAAAATTCCACCATGCTCTAGAAGACTCTTTTGGGCCATAAACCTAATTTTTTGGGGTTTTAAAACATATAGAACATGACATTTACTTATCATGGACTACGCTCCTAGCCCAAAAGACTAGAATAATAGGTGAGGATTATCAATCCACTTATAAACTTAAGACATCCCAAATACACATCTGATGTGAGACAACACACGCCAATGAGATAGTGACATGCTCCACCAGCCCAATCCCTGAGGTCCTCGTCAAGTGTCATGGTAGGCGACCCGATGCAGTGTCCCAATACCATATGATAGTACCCCCAGGGTGGCTCTAATACCACTTGTCATGGACTGGGCCCTCAGCCTAAAAAATGACTTTAATAAGTGAGGATTATCCATTCGCTTATAAACCCAAGACCTCCTTAATACACATTCGATGTGGGACAACACATGCTAACGAGACCGTGACAAAGCGCATAGGTCATTCACGTAGTACCTAAGGTGTCAATCCCACAAGGAAGGTAAATTATTCCTAAAATCTAAGGTCAGTAAAGTTAGAAACAAACCTAAATAAACAGCTACTACAGAAAATAAATCAATCGATAATCAATTTAAAGAATTGAGTTACAGAAATCTAAACAAGATAACAAATCACACAAACCAATCCCAAACCTACCTAGAAACTATCAAGTGATAGAAAGGATATTTGGATCTAAATTCAATGAAACCTAATCAATTCTGCAATTCTTGACTTAATTGGTCTAGACGGTCTAAGGGTGAATTACTCTCTCTCGAGTTATACTTCTTATTAATTGATGATCCCTAACTTAAGTTATGGAATCGTGATCTCTCGATCGTGATTGACCCAAAACCTAAATTAGTTCCAATTTATCTGTTATCCTATTGGGAATGTATGCTCGATCTCTCATTTCATAACTCTACCAGTTTGACTTAATCCTTTGCCTACCAATTCACCTAACTCTCGTTAGCCCAAGTTGATTATTTTGACTTAGCTCACCCTCTTAGTCTACTACCAAGTTATGAATATAGGAATTAAATCACAATTAAATCAATAAAAAACACAATCAAATTAGATTTTAATAATCTCCAAAATCGAAATCCAAAGGTGAGTATAAACACAACTCAACATTCAACACAATATACTCTCAACACTTATTTCAATTCTATACATAAATAAAACTTAAATAAATGGAAAATACATCGAGAATGGAGTCGAGGAGGCGACGATAGTAGGAAACCACCTGTTCTTGAAAGTACATCACGTCAAGCTCTTCTCCATGACTCCCTTCCTTTGTCTCCTTCCTCAATCTCTCGATTCTCTCTCTAGGTTTTCTGAAATTGGATTATGGAATTGCTTTGTTTTTCAGACTCTCTAGCACTGTAGCCTTTGTCCTGTCGTATTTTATTTATACTTTAAAGACTTTAAGTCAAAGTCGAAGTCGAAACGATCCGAAAAATTATTCAAAACTTGATTCAGCCCAACACAGGGCACAATCGTGGCCCTGCCTTCCACGATCCTGGCTAGCATCTTAATCTTTCTGTCATGATCGTGGCCCAATGTGCATGATCATGGCCTGACCGAATGCTCTCTATCATGGTCATGGCCTAATTGCACGATTGTGGCCTATGTCTTTACCCCAAAACTCTTCGAAACTTCTCTGTTCTCCGCAAACACTAACACACACATTAAGGTACCTAAAAAATATATCAATTAAGCTTAAAGATCCAAACTAACTAATAAAAACACTTAAACACACAAACTAACATAACTAAATCCTAAATGCACACTTAACACTCAAATTCACACTAATTACATAACAAATTACACCTTAAAACACCATGCAAAACACAACTATCACCTATAACATCTTAAAATTATAGATTTGAATATTTAATATTTAATAATCCATTCTTACATATAACCTAAATCATCACCCTAAACATGCCAGTCACTTAATCACTTATTCAACCATCATTCTAGGTTCATTTCAAGCTTCATCTAAGCCTAAATACATAATAATGAAGTACTTCAACATTAGTTGGTTCAAACCTCACCCAAAAGACCACTTTTGACTCCGCAATCTAGCCCACGATCATGGGCACCTTCCTAAGATCATGATAGAGACCATACCAATAGCCACAATTTTGGGGTGAGGGCCACGATCTTGATAGAACCTCTAGCATCTCTCATTTTCTGGATTTTCACAAGGGAAGTTTCATCTTAGTTTGTGTATGGCCATTTTGATATAGAAACTAAGATTTATAGGCAATATGTTCTTCTAAAAAAATGTTCTTCTCTGTATTAAGTTTCTAATCTACTAAATTTCATACAATTTGGTTCATTTTTCCTAGAGCTATACTCAAAATACTACATGCTACACTCAAACAGCAACAAAATCTAGTACTCAAATTTGAGCCAAATTTCAAAACCCTTATGGTCAGAGTTCAAATTTAATTCCTTCATGAAAATTGTTGAAATATGTTTCTTGCATAATCTAAATTAAAAATAATCCATTTCTAGCTTATTTCCTCATTATTTACTTTTCATTCCTACTTCCATTTCAACTCAATATTGTTCACAAACAAATCAAATTGACCATTATCCCAAAAAAAAAGAAGAACATATACATGTACATATTCATCATCAACTTTTTGCACATTTTCAACTTCACTAACACCTTCATTTCATCTCTAACTTATCATTCTAATTTACCTCATTTCAAGACACCACATTACTCCTTTTCTTTAACCGTAAACTTATTTTAGTTACCTCTATAACACCCAAAGAGTTCCACATTAATACACCAAGAAAATAGAATATAAAAACCATCCATTCATCTATTAAATTTCTGCACAATTTCTACATCATTTCAATGATCATTCTAACTCAGAATCATCTCAACAAAAACTTATGAAATATTGATCATCATATATGTAAAAGCAAGACATGAACCTACCCATGTTTCTCGTTCACATTTTAGTATGTACATATTCTCATTTTATGATCATTTAACTCTTAACTATCATCAAAACATATTTCATTCAAGCAAGCTATAAAGAATAACATGCTACTTAATTTAAACTCTAATCTTCTTTAAAAAAATTTAACCTTAGCTTCTCCCATGCATCCCATGATCATCATCTTACCAAGGTAAAATAGGTGGGTTTTTATTAAAAAGAAAAGATTGCAAGAACTTTGAAGTAGCTAGTGATGGAAGAAAGCAAGGTTCAATGTTGATGCTTGGAGAAGAAAGTGTCATGATATGGAGAAGAAGAAAGAAGAAAAGAGGGCATTTGGCAAAGAGAAGAAAATAAAGGAACATTGGTCTTGCAAATGGTAAATAATGAGAGCGAGGTGTGTGGCATAGAAAGTGACACTTGTCACTTGCCTTATGTCACCACCTTATAGCTCTCATTTGGTCTCTTTTAATATCTAGTTCATTTTTCCTCCAATTTCTAATCCAATTCTCTCCCAATTTTCTATGTCACATGTCAACAAATCTTAATGTCACTTACCTCTACTTTCTACTTCCATTTGACATTTATTCCTACTACCATTTAACAATTGTTCTGCCATTTATCATTTTTCCTAATCCAAAAATACCCAAAATCTCATAAAATTTTAAAATTTCACCAAAAATTCTAAATGAATTATTTAATTCACTAAATCTATTTTTAAGGAAAAATTTTCACTATCCTTATCATAATCACATTAAAACAATCATTTATACATGAAAATGTCAAATGAATACATAAACAATCATCGTAATGTGTGCAAAAAATCAAATTCACGTATGTGTATGGTATAATATGCGTCAGCATGAAGTGCATTTCCTAATTTTCTCATTGATGTGTCTCATTTATAGAAATATAGGGTTCTAACCCTAGGATGTTAAATGTAAATTGCACTATGTTTTAGGGCATAGTTTGATACGTGTTTAGCTATTAATTCAATCATCTAGTACATTTTTAGGTTAAACTTGTGTTAATTTGTTAATTATTTGTGTTTTAAGTGTTTTATGGGTAAGTACAAGTATTTGAGCTTAAATATTATATTTTTAAGGTACCTTGATGTGTTTATTAGTGTTTCAAAGTCAACATCAAAGAACAGAGAAGTTTCGGAGATAATTGGGCCAAAACAACAGCCAAGCCACGATCATGACAAAAACACCAAAGTTGGCCCACAATCGTGATAGAATGTTTAGAAGTAGGCCACGATTGTGGCCTATGTCAAACAGATGCACAACCACTTGAAAACTTCGCCTTTTGAGGGATTTTTTGACTTCTGGACCTTGGAAAAATCCTAGTTCAACCCTAAACACAAAAGAATGTAAATAGAACAACAAGAACAGAAAGAGAAGCTTTTGCATTAGCCTTCAATTTGGAAACCATAGAGAGTTCATCAAGAGATTGAGAAAGAGGAAGGAGGAGATGTGGAAAAGAAGCCTACGCGTTGTACTTCCTATAACAGAAGGTTTCCCACTGTTGCAGCCTCTGTCATCCATTCCAAACTTATTTTTGGTTTAGTTTCAATTTTATTATTGTATAGAATTAGGGTAGTCATTGATGATAGGATTGTACAAATGTTAAGATTACCTAAACTCACCTTCGAGATGTTTTATTCTTTATTTAATGAAATTTGATTTATTGTACTTTTATTGTATTAATTGTGATTTAAATTTTACACTTGCATAATTCAATGGTAAATTGAGAGAGTGAACTAAGTGAAAATTATTAAATTGGGCTAACAAGAGTTTAGTAATTTAATTGAACCAGAATTAAACCAAATCGATAATTTATGCGAAGAGACATCTTGTACAGGTTTCTAGTAGTTTTTAGATAACTTTAAATCTAATTATGGTTATAGATTGTTAATCGAGAGATTGCAATTCCCATAGTCCGATTAGGGTTTATAATTAAGGTTAATGGTTATAACTTGAGAGAGAGTAATCAACCTTAGGACTGTTTGGAACCAGTAATCCAATAGTTCTTAATCAATTAAGTTAGCATTAAAGATAGATAAAATTCCCTTTTCTCTTATTTGGTAGTTCTTTAGGTTGATTCTGGATTAGGTATTGCATCGGCTATTTTGTTGTTATTTTCATAATTAATTTTTATTTCTGAATTGTGTGATTGAATTACTTTATTGATTCGGCTTTGTTCATTTCAAATTATTGCGAATTGTTTGGGCCTTAGATTTTAGGATTAGACAAACGCTCCTTGTGGGATCGACATATGACTATATCACATAAAGTCATTAGTAATACAATGAAATATAATATTATCCTTTTATGAATTGTTATTCCATCCAATACATCACATGTATAAAATTTAACAATTTAACACCATCATCATCTTTTCACCAAAGGTTGTTTTAATTATTCTTCAACTTTACAAGTTTCACAAGTTCTATACAATTCATAATCAAAAGGATACGTATATCTTAGTATGTAACTTTATGATGACTTAACCAATATGGCATAAAAGGATAATCTTTGATTATCCAACTTTTAATTCTTACCATTTATGTTAAGTATAAATCTCCTTTGATCCAACACATACAAACTCTTTGTATAAAATTGGATCAACTACTTTTACTTAATAATTTATTTTTAACCATGCATTGAACATTACAATAATGTTTAATCTAAATTCAATATCAAATATTCATAAGCATGAATTATAAATACATATGATCTCTATCATATCACATACAGGCAAGAAAATCACGAATCATTTTCTTATTACGAAAACTATTATCATACTATAGCAAACCCTTTAATTATAGTCCACAATTATGCTTTTAGTAGGCAAAATTAAATGGAAGAATTACAACAAGGTATTATACCTTTCAACTCTACTCCTGCAACCCCTTTGCATTTTGCTCTCATGGTGTTAACATACATCTTACATGTTGTCATCAAAGTTTATGAGACATTATTCAACTCAAAATGTCAATACATTTTATCATCTCTATGTTTTTAACATATCTCTGAAACTTTGTCACCAAATTTTGAACAGGGATTACAGCATAATAATATAATGGACATATAATTTTATATCCAACTTTTGAGAACTCTTCTCAAACATATCCTATGTCCAAGAAATTAGGTTAACTAACTTAGTATCAACTATACTAAACAAGGAAAATTCTACTCAGAACACAAAATAAATGTAACAAAACAAGTAATTAATTATATGTCATGACTAGCAAATAAGATTAGGACTTTAATCATGCATTTGGTTACTCCTACTATTTTATTCGAAATAATAGCCCTCAGTACCATTTGAAAAGATTACTCTAATATTTCTAGTGGGTTAGGATCCCATTCAAATATAATTGATCTTAAGTTTACTCAACAAACCAATTAAACTTAAATTAGCTAGATAACAACTTTATCAATCACATCTCATATGACTCCTAAATCTGTTATGTGACAACTCTTGCCAAAACATATCTAATATGTTATTCCTAACCTAGCCTCTAAATTCATGTGATCATGAGTTTACTCATCCAAATCACACAAATTTAATTAAGTAGAACCCATTATTATAAAACTAAACATGTTCGGGTTAAAGCGGTCTTAAGTTTGTCCAACAACCTTACAAAAAACAAAACTCTTTTTTATTCTTATAACAATCGAAGGCAACAATCACGTTCTAAATGTGTACTTAATATTCTAATTAAGGCCAAAATTGCATGTAAAATACGTTGGCCCCTAAATTTTTTTGTTGAGTTAAGCATGATATTTTATAGAATAATCATGGATTTCAAATTTTTGCCGTAGAATAAATTATGAGGTCATGATTAAATAATTATTGGAGTTTAATTATTTATTATAGTATTAGTAGGATTTTATTTCACTGGTTAGTGAAATTAAAGCAGTAGGAATGTATTGAGGGCAATTGTGGCATGTCACTTAAGATTAAAAGACATGAAGCATTAAAGGAAGGGTAAAGATGACTTTTAACACTCACTAAGGGTAGAATTGGAAGAGGAAAAGTGTGCCTTGTATATTAAATGAACAAAAAGGTGAATTGAAGGCGGCAAAGAAGTAAATACGTGAAAGAGAGAAAAGGGAGAGAGAGTTTTGATCATGAGAGAAAAAGAAAGAAGATAAGTTAGGGTTTCATCTTTTCTTAACTTTTAAGAGTAATTTTGAGGGTATTCAAGAAGAGAGAAAGAAAAAGGAAGAGAAGAGCTTCCATTTGAGCCAAACATCTCTTTGTTTGGTGAAGATTCAAGGTAAGCCCATTTTTAATCCTTTGGATTTTTGGAAGGGTTTTAGTTCATGAAGCTTAGGAAATACATGGGTTTAAGTATTCTAAAATCAATTTTAGTAAATATGCTTTTTGGGTTCTCAATTGGTAGTCCTATTGAAATGGATTTTTCCCAATGTTGAACGAAATCAAGTAAGGTAAGAAGGGAAAAAGGAGGGGCAATTTTAAGCAAGGTTTTAAGCAAGGAATCCAAGTAGTTACATGTTTATAGTTGAGTTAATAAGCTATGAGTATTTTTCTGAATCAAAAGATTTAAATGATTTTAATTGCTTTGTATGTGTTGCATTTATTGCTTCTTAAATGATTCAAGTATTTGCTATATGCTTGGTACATGAATCTTGATGATGATTTATGATGGAAATTGTATATGAAATATGTCATGCTTATGGAAATCATGTTTCCGAAATGTGCCTTTTGTGCAATAAGTTGACAAGTCATGAAACTCATGTTTGTGTGTGGGTTTGTGATGGTCCATTATGTTATGTCACATGCACGTTAACCATGTTAAAGGCTTCTCCTGCCTGCCCACTAGTGGCATAGAGCTCCTTCACGGACTCCCTCATGTTTACTAGAGATTCGCAAGAACTCCCTCTTGTTTATTAGAGATTCACAAGAACTCCCTCTTGTTTATTAGAGCTTCGCAAGAACTCCCTCATGTATATTGATTACCCAAACCATCATGAGTGCTTAGGTTTTTTATGATTTATTTACAAGTTTGATAAATACATGACTGATGCTGTTTATGAATTGTTGACAAGCTTGAGAATTTGAGAAATACGTGTTTTATGGATTCAATGCAACTTACTACGGCAATCAATATTTTCAATGGTTTTGCTTATTTCTCCACTATAAACTTGTTACCCACAAGCTTCTAGCTCACCTCCCCGTCCCCCCTTCATCCCCATCTCCAGGTGAAGAGCAAGAGATCGAGTGATAGAGGGTCAAGGCATTACTCCAAGTTTGCATATTTTTTAATTTAAGTTAGTTTATGGAAACTCAAGGATTTAGCTACATTTCACGTATTACTCACTCATGTATATCTTATATTTTTGGATTATGAGACCAATGATGTATTTGGGCCTTGAAATGTAGATTAAAGCTCTATAAAATTCTTTTCTTTTGAAATTAATGAAATATATGTATGTTTTGCTCATGACCTTCCAAGTTTTCATATTGCATTTTCAAGAAACATGAAGAGGAATGTTTGTGCTATTTATGTTAGTTTTGAATTGATGCTTGCGTGAAAAGATTTTGCATTACATTTTAGTTTTGGATGCAAAGAATATTATATGGTGAACCCGAGTTTTGATCATAAATTGGATAGAAAAGTCTTTGGTTTCAATGATTAACATTAATCTAGGGAATTAGTAAACACCTTTGCAGTTGATCTTTAATTAATCTTAATTTTTATCAAACTTTTCTTGAAAATTTTCTTCTTAAAAAAATTTTAGGCACTTTCTAATTTTCTTTTTTAATTCGCAATTCTTCTTGGCATGCATCTAGCATCTTAGGAATAGAATATTGCATTTGTTCATCTTAGATATAATTTGCATTTAATTTTTATTTTCCCTAGCAAATACATGCTTACCTTTGATTGACAGTTAGATTTCTTCCTTGTGTCTTTATCTCTGTAGGACGATACGTTTACTCATCTATACTACATATCAATTTAAGTAGGGGATTAAATTTGTAGGCTAATGACAACCTATAAAAGACCTTTTCTCCTTGCAACTGGTCGAATAGATCATCGATTCATAGCAAAGGATACTTGTTCTTAATGGTCACCTTGTTGAGCCTCTATTAGTCAATGCACATGCACCATGTTCCATCCTTCTTTTTAAGAAACCAAACTGGTACTCCCCATAGTGACGAACTTGGCCTTATATACCCCTTCTCTAACAGTTCTCCCCACTATTCCTTAGGCTCCTTCAGCTCAGCTAGAGCCATTTTATACGATGGTAAAGAAATGGGTACGGTGCCTAGAATCAGATTGATGTCAAATTCAGTTTCCCTTACAGGTAGCAAACTAGGTAAATCCTGTGAAAACACATCTAGAAATTCCCTCACAATTGGAAAATCTTCTAAATTTCCTTCATTCACATTGTCCACAACGTGTGCCAAGAAGCCTTCACACTCTTTTCTCATTATCTTGTCAGCTAGTAAAGCTGAAATAATTCTTGGTGATGGTATTTTTCTTTCTCCCTTAAAAGTCACCTTCTTACCCTTGCCAAGATCAAATGCTACCTCTTTGAGGCTACAGTCTAGCTATGTATGATATTTCTCCAAGGTATCCATTCCAAGTATAACATCTAGGCCTTTTAAATCTAAAGGTATTAAGTCTACTACCAGTCTAGCACCATCAATAAAGAGTTCACAATCTCTATATGCTTGACTTATTATCAAATTCCTCCCTATAGGAATACTAATAATCAATAGACTATCTAATGACACTAAATTAACACCATATAATGTCATGGTTGCAAAAAAAAAAGAATGTGTGGAGCCAGAATCAATCAATAAATATACTTCTGAATCAAATAACTGAGCCATACCCGTAACAACTTCAGCCGTGGCTACAGCTTCAACTCTAGTCATGGTAAACACCCTTGCTTGTGCTTGACCCCTTGGCCTTCCTGGAGGAATAACCTTCTTTGTCACTCCAGAATTCCCCACCTCAGTGGTTGACCTAGTTCCTACTGTTTCATCTTTCTTTAGGGCTTGCATCTATGACCAATCTTGCCTCGTTGCTTAGGGACATTCACTGACCATGTGTACCTTAGATGCTCCTAGTAACTTGAGGCACTCTCCTTTGTGAAACTTCCCACGATGCTCGCATTGGGGGTTTGTATACTAACTCCTCTCCATCCTTCTATTGCCTCCTACAGTTGAGGCTCACACTGAAGCTTCCTTGGCTTGTTTATTCTTAGAAGAGCCACTACTTCCTAATTTTCTCTATATGTGGAAAGTCCTCATACTCCTTCTAGGCATGGGGGCAATCATTCCCTTATTGGAAGACTGTTCCCTAATATTAACGCCACTTATTTAATCAAAGTAATGACTAACACCTTATTCAATTAATTGGCAAACAAATCATGAAGATAAATTGAATTCTAGACTTCAAAAATATCCAGCATAATTCAAAGTTCATGCAGTCCATGAGAACAAATATTCAACCGTAAAATAGCAAGATTTAAGTACAAAATCTCATAAAATCAACCATAAGAATTAGCTACTAATCTCCACAATTAAAAAGAAAAATTAGTTCATATTAAAATTTAAAAAAGTAAAAAATCTTGTTTAAAACCATGGTGCAAGTCTTGGCTGTGGAGAAGAAGAAGAAGAAGAAGAAAAGAACCTAAACAAAAAAACAAAAAAAATGTTATTTATGCCCACAAGAAAAGAAAAACAAAGAGAGACGTCCTATTCTATTCTACGGGACCCTATTTATACTAGCTAGAGAAGGTCTGTTCTCTGCTAAAAAGAAGACTTGGAATAGGACTTGTTTTCCTAAGGTCGGTTGTGGAAGCTTCCTTGCATACATGTATACATTCCTGCACTTCAGAGTTGGATTTGGACCTTTTCTGGCTTCTTTATGGGCTTAGCTACTTTGGACTTCTTTGGGGCTTGCTCTACATCGAGTTGGGTCTCTTTTCAAGTCGGCTATGGACTAGTTTGTCGCCACAAGCCATCTAAAATTGGCCCCAAACTCTGATCATTCTTGGACTGATTATAATGGTTGATTTCTGGACCAACTTCAACTAGCCATAAAAAATAAAATATAGAACTTGGATAGTTCAAAATTTGTCACCAGAAAGATCATTGAGTCAGCTTCAATTTAAGCCTTAGATTGAAGAAATCCAATGGTTGGATCTCAAGTATGAATTTTTTGAATCAGAAGAGGTCAGACTAAACTTTACAGCAGACTTCAAAAATTTACTACTTTCAAATGACGACTCCATAAATTCTAAAACTTGGTGCAAATTTTCTCTAATGAGTCAAGATTATTCCTACCAAATCTTAGAATTTTCTGATGTTCCCTAATGTCCAAAGGTCAAATCTGTTAGAAACTGAAAAACAATGTTAATTTCAACCTATTAAGGACTTTTTGTATTTTATGTTTCTAAAGCTCTAATAATGATAAAACATGATAAATAGGCTATAGATATCCATAAAACACATGCAAGATAATAAATATAAGGTACTAAAAATATATACAAATATAATTCTATTAGTCTTCTCTAAAATTGATCTCAAGTCAGGCTATCATTAGCTCAGAATCAGGGAATCTGATGGACACAAGACAACCTCTAGGACACGTTATGGGCATTATGAGTTCCTAGTTATGCCATTTGGATTGAGCAATGCTCCAGCTACATTCATGGATCTCATGAATAGGGTCTTCAAGGAATATTTGGACCAATTTGTTATAGTATTTATAGATGACATTCTGGTTTATTCCAAGAGCGAAGAGGAATATAAGGAACATCTAAGGATAGTATTGCAAACACAAGACAACCTGAGGAAAATTGAAGCAGTGGTGAAATGGTATGTCCCAAAGATAGTGGCAGAAGTGAGAAGCTTGCTGGATCTAGCAGGATATTATAGGAGGTTTTTTGAAGGATTCTCTATGATAGCAACTCCAATGACCAAGTTATTAAGGAAAAATCAGAAGTATATCTGGAGTGATGAATGTCAGAAGAGCTTTGAGGAGCTTAAGCACATATTGACAAGTGCTCCAATTCTAACCTTGCCCATGGGAGATGAGGGCTATACAGTTTATAGTGATGCTTCAAGAAAGGGTTTAGATTGTGAGTCGATGCAAGGAGATAAGGTAATAGCTTATGCCTTGCGGCATCCAAGGCCTTATGAATTGAATTACCCGACCCATGATTTAGAATTAACATCAATAATTTTATGGAGTTCTGACGAGGATTTTTATAGATCATAAAAGTCTCAAGTACTTATTTAGCCATAAAGAGTTGAATTTGAGACAGAGAAGATGGTTAGAGTTGCTTAAGGATTATGACTTGTTGATTGAATACTACCTAGGTAAGGCAAATATAGTGGCCGATGCCTTGAGTAGGAAATCCTCCATAGCCCATGTTCAAACGATTTATCTACCATTGTTGGAAGAGATGGCTAAGCTTAGAATAAGCTTGAAACAGGAGGAACCTAATTACATCATTGCTAATTTCAAAGTGAGACCAATACTTAGAGAGAAAGTTAAGGAGTTATAAGAACAAGATGCAAATTTGAACAAGCTCCGAGAAGAAATTAAAAATGGCAAGCAATCTAAAGTGGAAGTGAGGGATGATGGACTTATGGTTATAGGCAATAGACTTTGTATTTCAAATGTCAAAGAGGTAAAGGAGGAGATACTCGATGAGGCACACAATGCACCTTATTCCATGCACCCAAGTAGCCCCAGGATGTACAGAGATTTGAAAGCAGGATGTCATAGAATATGCCAACAAATGCCTATTTGTCAACAAGTCAACGTTGAACACTAGGCACCTTTAGGCAAGTTAAGGCTATTATCCATTCCTAAGTGGAAGTGGCAAAAGATAATCATGGATTTTTTAATGGGTTTACCTAAGACCAGTAGGAAGCATGATGCCATATGGGTTATTATTGACCATTTGATGAAGTCAACCCATTTTCTAGCAATTAAACAGACTAATTCTCTACATGTGATGGAAAAGAAGTATATTGATGAGATAGTGAGACTACATGGGATTCCAGATTCATAGTCTCTGATAGAGATCCTCGATTCACTTCAAGATTTTGGGAAAGCATGGAAGAAGCTTTAGGGACCAAGTTAAATTTTAGCATTGATTTCCATCCCCAAACAGATGATCAATCTAAAAGGACCATTCGAACCCTTGAAGGAATGTTTAGGGCATATGTGATGGATTTCAAAGGTACTTGGGACGAGCATTTGCCATTGTTCGAATTTGCTTGCAATAATTTGGTCCACTCGAGCATTCAGATGGCCCTTTATAAAGCACTGTATGGAAGAAGATGTATAACTCCTATATTCTAAGATAAAGAAGGAGAAAGGAAATTAATAGGACCAGAGTTACTCTAGATGACAGTTGACAAGGTTAATATAATTAAAGAAAGGCTCAAAGCAGCTCAAGATAGAATGAAGAGCTATACTGATGCACACAGAAAGGAAATGAAGTAAGAAGTGGGTGAGAAAGTTTTTCTTAAGAAATCTCCTTGGAAAAGAGTTATGAGGTTTAGAAAGAAGGAAAAATTTAGCCCAAGATACATGGGTCCCTACGAGATTGTTAAGAGGATTAGACCACTAGCTTTTAGATTGGCACTGCCACCAAAATTGTCACTGATATATGATGTCTTCCATGTTTCCATGTTAAAGAGGTATAGAGAAGATACTCCCACATCATTCAGTATACTGAGGTTTAGTTGAGAGATGATCTAACTTATGAGGAGACTCCAATGGTGATTCCAAACACTAAGGAAAAGGTCCTCAGGAGCAAGACAGTTCAACTGGTTAAAGTCCTGTGGAAACAACAATCTAAGGAAGAGGCCACGTGGAAGCCCTTAGAGGCCATGAAGGAGAAGTATCCGCACCTCCTCAATCATTCAGGTAAGAATTTTGAGGACAAAATTTTTTTAAGAGGGGGAGAAATGTTGGCCCTCAATTTTTTTTTTGTTTTGTTAAGCATGATATTTTATGGAATAATTAGGGAATTTGAATTTTTGCCTTAGAATAAATTATGAGGTCATGATAAAATAATTATTATAGTTTAATTATTTATTACAGTATTAGTAGGATTTTATTTCACTGGTTAGTGAAATTAAAGAAAAAGGAATGTATTAAGGACAATTGTGGCATGTCACTTAAGATTAAAAGACATGAAGCATTAAAGGAAGGGTAAAGATGACTTTTAACACTCATTAAGGGTAGAATTGGAAGAGGAAAAGTGTGTCTTGTACATTAAATGAACAAAAAGATGAATAGAAGAGGGCAAAGAAGTGAATACGTGAAAGAGAGAAAAGGGAGAGAAAGTTTCGTTCATGAGAGAAAAAGAAAGAAGATAAGTTAGGGTTTCATCTTTTCTTAACTTTTAAGAGTGATTTTGAGGGTATTCAAGAAGAGAAAAAGAAAAGAGGAAGAGGAGAGCTTTCATTTGAGTCAAACTTCTCTTTGTTTGGTGAAGATTCAAGGTAGGCCCATTTTAATCCTTTGGATTTTTAGAAGGGTTTTGGTTCATGAAACTTAGTAAATACATGGGCTTAAGTATTCTAGAATCAATTTTGGTGAATATACTTTTTGGGTTCTCAATTGGTATTTCTATTGAATTGAATTTTTCTCAATGTTAAAGGAAATCAAGTAAGGCAACAGGAGAAAGAGGAGGGGCAATTTTAAACAAGTTTTTAAGCACGGAATAGAAATTGTATTTCAAATATGTCATGCTTATGGAAATCATTTTTCGGAAATGTGACTTTTGTGCAATATATTAACAAGTCATGAAACTCATATTTGTGTATGGATTTTTGGTGGTCTATCTTGTTATGTCACATGCACGTTGAACATGTTAAAAGTTTCTCCCACCTACCCACTAGTGACATAGATCTCCTTTATGGACTCTCTCATGTTTACTAGAGATTCGCAAGAACTCCCTCATGTTTATCGGAGCTTCGCAAGAACTCCCTCATGTATATGGACTACCCAAACCATTATGAGTGCTTAGGTTGTTTATGATT
>JAOSBN010175958.1:0-19871 GCA_027563595.1 Erythroxylum suave | reverse complement strand
AGGAGAGGATCCCTACATGCATTTGCAATCCTTGTCCATGATTTTTCAGAGTATGAAACCAGTGGGAGCTTCACTTGGTCGAGTGCTATGGAAGCTTTTTCACCTATCTCTGGAAGGAAAAGCAAGAGAGTGGCACATGAGTCTCCTAAGGCATGTGGCGAATGCCTACCATGGCTGGGCCAATCTGTGGAAGACTTTCTTGGAAAAGTACTTTCTAGCTTCCCGAACTTCATCAATGAGGAAGGAGATTTACTCAGCACGTCAGGATTATGATGAGTCTCTTTATAACTACTAGAACAGCTTCTAAGATTTGTTATTTAGATGCCCCTACCATCAAATACTGGATGAATAGTTAGTGCAATATTTCTATGATGGATTGAAAAGTTAAGATAAAGGTATATTAGATGTGGCATCGGGAGGTTTATTGATTGATCTTATAGCTTCAGAAGCATGGGATTTGATTAAGAAGATGGCTTTAAATCATCAACAATACAGTGTGAGAGAAACCCTAGGAGTGCATGAGTTGGGTACATAGCAACTCACTATAAAAGAATGGAGAGTTTGGAGTCAAAAGTTGACTCTTTTGGAGAGTATAATGACATCACAATTATCCTTCATCACTAGCGAGCTGAGGAATATGAATTTGCATCACCCAACATCTTCTATGGATCTCATAGCACCTAGCTGTGATACTTGTGGATCAGTGATGCACATATCTAGTGTTTGCTCCAGTCGGTTTGAAGAAGTGTTTGCAGTCTATCTGGGATGATGAAATTAGAAATAGGACCCCTACTCCAACACTTATAACGAGGGATGGAAGGCCAACCCTAGGTTTAGTTGGAGGAATGAAGAGGAACGAGTTCAAAACAGATTTCAATAAGAGGGAGGAGCTAGTACTTCCACTAACCAGTTCCCCAACCAATAGCAAATCATGACTGTCCTACCTAAGGGGGATACTAACCAACTGTTGCAAAATATGATGACTTTGGTAAAGGAAGAGCAGAATTGAAACAATAATCAATTCAATGCCATTGCTTCTCTGATTCAGCAAGATTCTTCAAAAAATGCTGCTCGATTCAATGCCTTGGAAAAGAGAATGGAAAAATGGGAGACAAAAGTGGAGAACATCAACTCTTTTGTCACTCAGTTGTCCAACAACATGAGTGAGAACTAAGCAAGAAGAAGTGGAACTATTCCCTCAAATACTGTGATGAAACCAAAAAGTTTAAATGCAATTGCTCTCTGAAGTGGGAAACAAGTAAGGTTTAATCATCAAGAGGACGAAGAATGTGATGAGGAGATTGATAGTGGAGAATTGCCTTTACCAAAGAACAACATCAAGAATTCTGAAAGCTCTAAAGAAAAAGCACTTTTGAATGAAAGGAATTCTGAATCAAAGAACAAAAGGAGCTACTTCAGCAAGTTCCAAGGAAAAAGCACCAATACATGAGCATGGGGAATGAAGCAAGCATGAAGCCCAAGGTAAGGAGGATACATCTTTGATGATTAGTCAACCATTCTTAAGGACTACTAGTACTATGATTAGCATGAAAGAAGGTAAGATCACCATGGAGGTAGGAGATCAATAGCTGAGCTTTAATATGTATGAAGCTATGAAACACCCCCATGAAGACTATTCACTCCTAGGAGTGAACATGCTTGACATTGTTGTTATGATGCATGCGTTGTGTTTGAATTGGCAATGAACCCATTAACTAAGGATTCCTCAGAGGAAGTATTTTTTTACTGATGTTTCAAGTGAACTGCAGAGTGTGGACATTAGCACAGAAGTAGGAAGTGGTCAGGTTACTTCTCCATGGCATGGCTATGAGCCAAATGTTCCCTAGGAGTTGAAAGATCCACCATAAGCAACAGGTTATTTCTCTTCCTTCATTTACAATGTACTTCTACTTTATGATTGAAAATGACATTGTTATGCATGAGTATGTTGACTAAGTGTGGGGAGAAACTACTTCAGTAGGATTAGGTTTAGTTTTTAGTAGGACCTAGGTTTAATTGTTTTATTTCAATAATTCTTCTTCCCTTTCAATTCTGAGTTTTAGTAGATGCATGACACATTTTCTATGATAGAGGAAACTGGTGTAGATGATGAACTGCATTTCGTTTAAATTATAATTAAGGAGTTATATAAGAGCTAAGTATCTAGTCAAAAAGTGTTTTTGTCTTGCGAAAAAACTTTGCCCCACATTGCCTCTTAAGCTAATCAGCTATAGCGTGAATTAATTTTATCGCCACGATGAACTGAATTCTTTACCGGGGCATAGGTTAATTGTTTTTGCTATAGCGAAAGACCTTCCAGCAGAAAACCTCTTAGGGACATTTCCCTTTTTACCCTTGATGTTCTTCTTACCTTTCAACTACCCTCTATCTTTCTCATCATTTCCCTTCCCCCTCATCTCAACTTACCGTCCTCTTCTCCCTCTTCGTGTGCATAGTTAGTGTATGTGTCTCCTCCCTCCATTTCGTAAGTTTTCCCTATTTTATTTTTTTCTTTTTTCGCTTAATTTCTGACATTAGGGTTTATGGCTGCGATGAGGAAACCAATTGTTTCACTGCAGTGTGGTGAGACTAACATGCTTCACTGTGGTGAGGAATCCTTTCTTCGTCGTGGCGTGAAGAGTGCAGTCTTCACCGCGGCGTGCTTTCCAAGTTTTGATTTTTAGTGAATTGTGTTTATTCCTTATGTTTATTTTTCCTTATTTTCTGCAGGATTATGCCTCGAACTAAGAACGCCACTGGCCACCCGCCACTCCCCCTACCCCTTCTAGCTCCTCCGCTTCCCCCCATCATTTGGATTCCACCTAATCCTCCCATCCATCTACATCCACCTGCCCCTCCCATTCCACATTCTCTTGCCCTCCCATTCCCCCCTCACTTTGATCCTCCCACTGACTTCGATTATTTTGACATAGCTCCAAAACCAGAAGCTAGGCCTTTTCGAAGGGATGACCCTTTCCTTTAATTCTCCATAACCATCCTTTTGTTTGCCAACTGGTCCATTCCCAGCTCATGAGCTTAGTCCAACTTCGAGACCATGGCAACAATAAATTTGTCCACCACTTTTACACCTATGCCTGCTTCCACAACACCCTGACCATTAATTTCCGTGGTGTAATAGCTCCTTCTTCTTTCACCACCGCCTAAATCTACACACATTACAATCTTCCTCCCATCTTCTGCTACCATTACGACTAACTCATCCACCATTATTCTTGAGATGATGTCATTCGTACCCTCTATCCTGAGGGTGCCGAATGGCATCAACCCCTCATTTATCAATGCTAACTCAAGCATTTCGATCTTCGCCCTGAAGTTCACCCTTGGCTTCATCTTATCAACAACAACATCATTCCCGCCTCTCACCTCACCTATGTCACCAAACAGTAAGCTTTATACTTATACCTTCTTATGGTTGGCCGCCCGGTTGACATAGCCAGTGCCATTGCTTCCGTCCTCCATAATTCCATCACAACAACCAAGCTTACCAAATCAATCATCTTCCCACACCTCATCACCAATATATTTTGGGCTCATAACGTCATGGAATACCCTACTGACAGCTATTTTGACCTGGCCCTTTTGTTTCGTTATGTCCGACTCAAACAGCCTCACCTTCCACCTCCACCAAAACCCACCCCACTCCCTACCCCTTCCATCTCCTTTCCTGATGTTGCTGCCACCCACACCGAGGCTTTGTCTCATGAAGACAATCATCTGGCTCTAGCTTCGCTTGTGCTTATCACTCTACAGTCCCTCACTAGCCAGGTAGAGGGTTTATCTACTGACCTAGCTACCTTCTAGGACACTCTTCATCAGGCCATAGTCCAGCAAGAGCGACATCGGAGATATCGAAGACAGATAGATGCGTTGCTTGTCCAGCCCCTACATTTTTAGCTTCCTACTGATGACGATGACCCACTTCTTGGTGGTGGCCTGTTGGAAGCAGCTCTTGCAGATACTGGGGATGATCTCCTGGTGGCCCAGTTCGAGTGTTTTTTCTTGTATTTTTCTGGTTCATTGTCGGATGGTCAGTTAATTTGTAATGTCCAACTTTTTGTACATCATTATATCTACTTCGTTTTGTTCTTTCCATTTGTTGTTACTGTGCCTTTCCCTTTCACTTGCTTTGTTTCTGTCCATTGTTCTTGTGTTTTGATTAATTCACATTTAGGAAAATATGATGTTTAAGTGTGGGGGAGGCTTTCCCATCTTACAACTCTTGTTTGTGCTTCATTTCGGCCATTTAAATGTTTGTGTTAGTCAATTGGGCAAATTTTTAATTAAAAAAACTTGGTGATTATGGAAAAAACTGATGATCTTCACCGCGGCAAACTCATTCTTCACCGCGGCCATATGCATGATTTTTTCTGTGGCGAACCTTCGTTTTGCCGTGGCCTAATATTTTTAAAGAAGCAAAACTTTAGTTTCTGATGATCTTCGCCGCAGCAAACTCATTCTTCGCCACGACCATGTGCAAGATTTTCACAACGGCGAACTTTGGTTATGCCGTGGTGCAATATAACTAAAGAAGTGATATTTGTTTAATTTTTCCTCCATTCAACAATTCTCCCCAATTAGATCCTCGTCACTCTTGTATCTCAAAACTTTTATAAGTTTCAAAGTGATTCTTGAGTTTTTGAAAATACCTACCATTCATTAAATGATAGTCATTTTTTGGTTAATTTCATTTTCAATGTCTTCAACACAAAGTAAGTGAAAGTATGTTGACAAAGTAGCACTTTATGTTTTTAAAACTTGAGATTGTTCATTGAGATATTAACCTTGTTGGAAGGATATTGGGGCCAGAATTTTCCAATTTTTATATGTATCTGCTTATGTCATATCTCTCTAGAACTTCTTTAAATTCTTAATCAAAGCTTTATTAACTAGAATTTTGTTAATATGATAGAGGCATTCTTTCACAACTCTTTGACCCAAACACCATTCCATAAACACCTATCCATTGCTAGCCCCTTGAGCCATAATTTATGAGCACATGAATTCATCTTTATATGGTGTCAATAGTTTGTTTTGTATTTTCTTTTAGTTATTTCAAGAATTTGATTTAAAAAAAAAGAAAAATGTCCTCAAAAGAACATTTTCAAAAAAAAAGGGCCTGAAAAACAATACATATATATAAATATGTTCTCAAAAGAAAATTTTCCCATTAAAAATAAAAAATAAAGAAAAAATTTGTTGTCATTTGTGTAAATATTGTCTTACTGCTGACATCTATTTCATAATTATGGTGCATGCGCTCATACTTGTTTCTTTTTTCTTCTATTGCATCCATTTCATCTAGCCTTCCGTGCATTACAACCTTGAAAAGTCCTCTTGATTTTTGAAATCGTAGTTCTTGCAGTGGAGAGGTAGAATTATTACAAGCTTATGGTAGAGAATGGACTAAGCAGATTTTTAGAGCAAAATTATCCCAAAACAAGTAAGATGAGAGTAAACACCTTACCTTGAGTGAAATCTCTTTTGCTCAATCCCCCGGATTAATTGCTTATAGTGCTTATCTTCTTAGCATTCTTTCAGTCTGCTTAGATTGATTTATGAGAAAGTGAATTTTTGCCAATTTCCTACTTTTAGTTTAAGCATGGTCAGAAATTTTCTTTTGCACTTGTGTCTCTTTGACTCTTATAAACTTTGTCCACAAGTACAAAGGTCTAAGTGTGGGCAAATTTGATTAAGCCCAAGTTTATTGCATAAATTGGTGACATTTTCATGACTTTTGCTGTACTTTTTGACTCCTATCTCCAAATTTTGTGCTTAAATTGATTCTTGAGTGTATGCTTTTATTTTACGTAGTTTGAAGGTGAAAATTGTTACAAATCAGTATTCATTGCACTAATTAATTTTCTGAGAACAATTGATACTGCAAACTACCATCTTTTTATTATAGTAGAGTCAAGGAAAAGGAAGTCAATAACAAGGTGTGGAATGAAAGAAGGCTGAAGTTAATTCAACAATAGAATGAGGCACAACAGGAAGTTCGCCGTGGCAAAGTGGATTTGTTGTCGCACTGAAACACTCAAAATCCAGGCTAAACTTTTGAGAAAAGTTCACCAGGCGAAGATTAATTCTTTCTCCGCGGAGAAGGAACCAGTAACAGAGCAAAACCTTTCAGGAAAAGTTCGCTATGGTGATCCTTCGAAAACTCGGGCCAATTTTGGAAAAATCACACGTTGTGTGACCCAACCCTTCATTTTAAAACCTACCAAATTAGGTTATAGCCGACACATAAGACAGAAGAGACTATAGAAAAGAGAAAAGAGAGACGCTCACACACACTCATGACTCTTCCTCTCCACTTCACCATCATCAATCATTTCTTTCCATTTTATCTATCGCCACATTCATTATCTGCTGCTGCTTCCATGGATGCTCTTGGTGGGTTTCCAGTTGTGAGTTCTCCTGAAGCAATGCTTGACTAAGCACTGGTTCCTCTTGAAGATGTAGCAATGGCTTGAGTTCAATAGACTTCAAAGGGAGTAGTTTGTTCATATTTAACTACGTTATTGTGAACTCCTTAGTTTGGATTTATGCTTTGTGGTTGGATTTTCTTAATTGTAGTTTAATCAAGTGTTGAACAATGAATTGTGTTATTGTGTTTTTTGATGTAGAACTTGGAGCTTGAATATATGAAGTCTCATTTATGTCATTTTGTGATTTTGTTAATTCTCTTTTATCTACCTAGTTGTGTTTGATATTGAGATGATACTTGATCACCAAATTGACCATTGGCAGTAAATTACCCTTGGCACTCACTAAGATGCATTCAACAAGGTTTTAAGAAATGGAGTTCATCGATTAAAACCTGGGACTTAAAGAGCCCTTTAAGGTTTATCGTTTGGAAACTTAGTGATTTTTACTCCCACAAAGATTTATTTTGAACTATGATAGCCAAGGCTCATTTTTCAAGAAGATTTTATCATATTTGATCATTGTTTTAATCTTTGATTTCTTATCCCCAGAAATCCAAAAATGTCTTTCTACACACTTCCTTTTCAATTAATTTAATTTCGTTAGTTCTCCAAAGAACCAAAACCCCCCTTCCTAACCAAATTAGTTGCATTTCATTTCATTTAGGCTAGATTATATCCATTGCATTAGGTTCCAATTAAGTGAGACAACCCCAGGGTGCATCCTATATTGCAATCCTTGGAATTCAATTTTTTTGATTCGACCTCCAAGAGTAAAATCGAAGGACAAAGCGGATCATACTTGTAAGCATGCATTTGTTATTGTTATTCAATCAAAATGACAAACTATTATTAAGTAATATTTCATGAAAATTCTTACCATTTGTAAAAGATTAGTAGGTTTCATTTGCTGTAATGCCATTTTGTAAAATTTACTTTGATGATAACATAGTCTTTTAATGCAAGGTAAACACCTTGTCATGAATGTCCACCGGTTACTCAACTAGGTCACATTTTTTATTTAGCTTGGTTGAAGTGTCATTCTAGCCTTTCAATGCATTGACTAACATTTTTTTCGTGAATTTCCCTAATTACTCAACTATATCACAACTCTCAACTAGCTACCAACTATATTTTTAACCAAATTATCTTTAAAAGGGCCAATGGAATAGAAATTCTTTGTTAATCATTTAAATTTTTAGCCTTCCTCATTTCTTCTTAGTTAATCACTCTCATGAAAGAGTACCAATAATGCTAACCAATTCAGTTGACTCTAATTATAAATGTATACAAACAAATTTTCCTAAAATGAAATAGTAGGTGTCATATCCTAATTAAGATGTATATTCATCCCAAAGATACTTAAAACACAAAATTGACAAGTTACTTTGCCTTTACAATTTAAAAGAACATGTTCAAAGCTAAAATAACTCTATTTAATTCTTACCACTATCATATTCAAATAAGGCACACATCATGCAATAAAATGGTAACACAAAGCCAACTTAATCAAAAACTAATAGATGTATAATTTAATACCTTATATTTGATGTATTTTTCCTCGATATTTTGCACTTTAATTATATATTTGGTACTTAACTTGTTCTAAGTGCATTTATAAGTGATAATTGCCATCATGGAATAAAAGGAGAGGAATTCAGGTGAAATTGTGACATAAAATGAAGACTTGAAGCATTATGAGATGCACGAGTATGTATATGGTCTTATAAGTCTCTCAAAACATGTAAAGCCACAACTTTAAGTTATTTTAGATATACACAATTTGATACACAACCATTTATTTCCCAAAAATCCTAAATTTCACTATATAAGGACATGAACAGAGCGAAATACGGTAGGCAAAATTTTAGAGATGATTCTATATGTGGAGAACATCCAAAAAGGATGATATTGATCTAGGAACATGACAAATGTGAAGAAATCATCAAAATATCCATTGGAATATAACATCAAACCTCTGTCTTGTGGGAATGCTAACTATAATAGAAAGGGAGATTTGGAATTACGAACCCTTTGTTTTCTATTAGTTTTTCTTCCAGCTTATGTTTGATTTCATTTTTCTGATTTTGTTTTTTATTATGTAACTATGCGCTTTTTAGTTTCCAGGAACGATGAATCCTATTTGAGGTAACAATATGTTTTAATCCTTTTCTTTGGTACAATGGCTTTGATTGATTTATTATGATTCAATTATGTGTTTAATATATGTTCTAATAGATTTGAAATATTAGTTTACAATCTGATTTCATAACATAGAGGTTGAGAAATCATGTGTATGAATAGATCTACCATAATTGAAAAGATTTGATTGTAAATCTAGAGATAGGTTGATATAAATAGACTCTAACCTAAGTAATTTGGTAGATAAACTTAAGGTTATGTTAGTAGACTTAAGAGAGCTATTAGCATAAGATAGGAATTCCCATGGTCCAATATTCAACAAAACAATTACATAATAAAAGGTTAATTATTTAATGATTTTAGGGGGATTCATTACCTATACATTAATTCCTAAATTGTTGCCTATTTTATTTTAATTGTTAAGTTTTATTTTCTTAATTTAAAACAAAATTTTAATTTGTAAGTTAGATAATAGGAGAAAGGTAATTACTAGGAATTACTATCTTCATGAGGTTGGCCAGTACTTGTCAGTGCTAGCTACAACTGCATCGTGTACTTGTAGTTAATTCAACATTGGTCTTAAGTATAGAAAAGTTCAATCAAGTTTTTCGCCCCGTTATTGGGGATAGTTATATAAGGAACATTTGGAAGTTATTAGTCTAGCCATCATTTTTTATTTTATTTTATTTTATTTTTGGCTTATTCATTTAATTATCTTTTAAACTTCTCTACTTTGATGGTATTTTGTGGTTTATTTTAAAGAATGGGATTGAACATCATCACCATAATTCAATGGAAGGATCGAGTGATTAGTACTCTTATTAGAGCTATGATACGTCTTTGCAATATAACACAGCACCATATTGGAAATAGTCATTTTCTCATATGCTTTCAGAAAGTTAATAGATATCCAAGTCGTGTTGCAACTTTTGTGGGAGTAATTACTACAATCATGAATGTATGGCACTGACATTTATGTGGGAGCAACAAAACATTTACAAACAACCTCAAAGCCCATCATATGAGAATACATATAATTCAAAGTGCACTAAACATACATATATGGATGGAATGATAATGTTCCAACTGAATATATACAATAAAAGCAGTGATACAAAAGTATTATAGATGGACTAATGGAATATCTTACCAAGTAGGTAGTTAGCCAACGTGAAGTCCAAGAGAGGTTTTCTTCACCTAAATATAATACGTATAATATACCATATAATACCCCCCCCCCCCCCAAACATCTCAGAATGAAGAAAAGATGATGGTTGATTTCATTGATGAGGATACATTTCAAGAAGGCAAGGGGTAACTGCTACATTGAAAGATATGATCACCAAATTTATTCAAAAATCAAACATAAAGTGTCAAAAAATAAGGCTTGTTGTGCACCAAATAAGTTCTAAAAATACCTAGGCTATCCTACTCACAAGTATAAGAGGTAGTTGTAGTTGATTACTCAAGGTCGTCTCCTACAGAGTTGAAATTGGTTCACTTAAATTAACCTTGAAAAAAAATAAAAACAGATGAAATCATAAATATTCTATCTCGATTTGTTGAGTGAAGACTTTAAAGAAAATTACAAAATTAAACTAATAAATAAATCAAATTAACTGGGAGAAAAAGTGGATTGATAAATTGAAGTGGGAAACTCTTGAGAATTAATTACACTAATTTAATCCCCTATGTATGACTAAAGGGAAATGATTGGATATTTATCTTACTAAAATTATCATTTAGGTTCTAAAATCAATTCAAGTAATAGACTAATCTAACTTTGGCATTAGATAAGTTATTATCCAAATTAATTATGGAAATTCGACTACTAATTACCACTTAAGTTAATATACTTCTAATTCATAACCTAAGCGCTTATAGTTTCTAGTTCCATATTAAACTTCTCCTCTCAATCCTTTGTTTAATACCAAAATGAAGCAAAGTTTGGTGAAGCTATTACATCCATTCAACTCAAAATTATAGCAACATAAGAAAAAAAACATAGTCCCTTATTCAAGCATATTTAACTAAAATAGTTGAATTAATCCTTACAAAAATGAGATCAGTCTATCATGAAAATAACAAGATTCATTATATTCAAATACTCTAATCTCATCTTGATCAGTATAAGAGAAACATTAAAGTAGTAAATCAAGTAGATAATCGAAATAAACTATCAAAAGCTAGCAAAGTATGAGTCCATCGACTAACAGAGGAATAATTTTAGTAAAGCGACAGAGAAATAATAAACAAAATAAGCAAATGAGTGTTCAAATAAGGGAGTTGCGATGTTCTCTAACCATTCTAAAGCTTCCTGCCTTAGCTCTCACCTTCGAATTTTGCGTTCTTCTCACCCAAATGATCGACTACTCATACTACTTTGACCTCTACTTCAATTCTTTGCTCTTTCTCTCTTTTATCTTCTCAATTGAAGCTCTTCTCTGGTTCCTTTCTTTGCTCTTTCTCTCTTCTATCTTCTCAACTGAAGCACTTTTCTACTTACCTTCTCCTTCTTCTTTCTCTCTATGTATTTTGACCCTAAATGAGTATATGGCAAGAAGTGTGGAATAATAGAATATAGAATTTTGAATGTCAAATGTCCACCATCTCTCCTCTCTAGCTTTCTATTTTTAGTTTCATTTTAGGTCTAGGTTTTTGAGTTGTCCCTCCTATATATGACATGTAATAAGTTGCTAAATTAAAGGAAAAACTTGTCACGAGGTAAGTATGGCAGTCACAGGTATGACTTATTGTCACCCTCGTGCAGCCATGGTGATAAGTTAAGTTACCACTGCCACCTTTCTTTGTTTTCTTTTTCCCTTTCATGCAAATTGATGTCAACTTTCCGTTTAAGCTTCATACAAACTTCACAAAATAATCCAATTGTCATTCATGTAATATTCACACCATTTCCACTCAATTTGTCTCACATTTGGATCAAAACATAAGGATTTGTAACCAAAATCAAGGTATGAAGGCATTCCCCTGTAATTAAACAATGCTTGTCCTCAAGAATAATAAAAAAAAACACTAGACTATAGAAGAACAAACAGTAGAAGCAACAATTTTCCTTAATAAAGTAAAAGATATCAACAATCGTTTCAATAAACACGACTTAAGAACTTGAAACTCATAATACTCTATGAATAGCAACTTCAATTCAAAAAAACCACCAACAAGTGTGAAAGATTCTCAGTCCACTTTCCATCCTCTCAAGCATTCAAAGGCAGGGTATATTCACTCGTCATTCATTTCATGAAAGGTATCTACCATTTTCTAATCTAATCTCCACCAATCATATCAAACATAAAAATCAATTTAAAGGTCTTTATTTTGGTTGTAATGGGGTCAGTATACTATTAGGAAAAGGAAAAGCACAGTTTAAAACCATAAAGAAAATTAAACATTTAAAGTAATATAAACAAAGAAGCATAAAAACACTCAATTCTTTCCTTTCAAGCTATCAAGACTAGAACTTTCCTTTTTATGTCTCTCCTCTTCTTTTCATTTTCTATTTATCTTCTCTTCCTTCCTTTTCCTTTTCTATTTAGAACAAGATCAATTTTAGAAGAGGTAAATGTAAAGGAGAGATAAAAACTATTATAACCATATCTATTCCTAACACAAAAACCAACTATATCCTATGATTCCACCACACTTATTCAAACAATTAGTCCCTAAACCCAATCAAACACATTCAAATGCCCAACTTGCCTTATGGTAGGTACAATGAAGAGGATAAATAATCAAGGTCAAGGCTCATTTTTTTGGATTATAGAAAGAAAAGGTTTTATGTTAAACTCAAGGGAGGTTCACTAAAGGTGACATCATGGTGACTTTTAAAGCAAAAATGGTAAATCATAATTGCCTTCATCATTTAAACTTTTGCATAAGATTGTACGATCTCAACTATTATTTATAAGCAAGCTGTATAGTTCCTTAGTCATAAAAGAACACTCTCAACAAAGAATACTTGAACTTGGTGTTTAATAGTTTAAAAAGGCTCAAATTCTTACCAAATAAATAGTGTCGTTCATTTATCATCACAAGCTAATATCCTTTTAACTGAAATCCAAGTTAATCAGTCTGAGCAAGCAAGTATACTCATTCCCTCATATTATCCATTTCTAATCCAAATTGAGTTTATGTCATAACCATGCATCTCTCACTATTAAATGGGAAAACAAACACACAACACACGATCAATAGTTTTTTTAACTAATACTCGGCCCTTCCCCACACTTAAACATTACATTGTTCTTAATGTGATACAAAAAGTAAAAAAGGGATCTAAGACACAAAATGACGTGAACAAGGACAAAGACAAGCATTGAAACTAAAAGGCACTAACTGACAATAGTAAAAATGATAAAAAGAATAAGGATAGAAATACGATATGAAAGTGTGAGCGATGGATGCATTGATGCAGTTTGAAGCAAGACAATAAACATTAAAAACTATATTGAGGAGTGGTGAATAGATATGAGGAAGGAAAATAGAAGAGATTGAAAAGTAGGCCTATACCACAAAACAAATAGATTAAGTTGAGTTTCACTAAAAAGAAATAACAAACAACTAATTGTAAAATTAAAAAAAGTATATGGGTTATCTCTCATTTAGCATTTCTTTAATGTTTTTTAGTTGGACATCTTAACCATTGTACTCAAGTTGAATTGATTAAAGCAATCGATTCCACTATTTTTTTTTCTCTTCATTGGGATTATTCTCAAGGATCTACTACCCTCTCCTGCAGCTGCATCATCTAGCAATTGACAGCACTTATCAATTTTTTTCACCAAGTATTCTTCTTCTTGCAATGAAAAATTAAAATAGGTAACATTAATTTGATAAACAAAAAAACAGTCTTCAGAAATTGTGGTAGTAAGAATAGGTTCAACATTAAAGATTCAAAATTCTACTGTTTCTACCAAAACATTTATTCTTAGTTTCTTGTTCTTCATATCAATCAAGGTATTGGTAGTAACCATAAAAGGCTTCCCTATAAGTATGGTGTGCTGCTTTCCTTGCTCTTTAACCTACCTTATGTTTAACATAACAAAGTCTATAGGAACAATCAACCCTCTAACCTTCACCAACACATCCTTCATTATTCCTTTCAGATAACAGATTGACATATTAGTTAATTAGAAACAAATGTTTGTAGGTCTTCACTATCCTAAGTCCAATTTCTCATAAATAGATTAAGGCATAAGGTTTATACTCGACCTAAGTTCAAGCATACCCTTAACCTCATCCTCATTACCCACTGATGCTTCCACAAGAAAACTCCCTGGGTCCTTCAGTCAAGGGGTAATTGTTGCTGAAGCATTGCACTTGCAACCTCTAAAACTATCACCTTCTCATTTGGCTCAAACTTCCAATTTTTTGTGTTTAGTTCCTTGAAGAACTTTATATAAGCTAGAATGTTTTCAATCACACCTAACAAATGCAAATTAAAATTAACTTTGGAAAATATGATATAAAGATCACAAATTTGCTTATTTTGTTTCGAATCTTAACATTACTCGTATATAGGATCGGTGGTCTATAAGGATTAGTCACCTTATTTAGTATTGGTTCTTAATTGCAGTCAGTTGCATGCCCTAGTTTTTCACCTTCTTGAACGAGACTTGAAAAGTTGTCGTGCCCATTTCTTTCTTTATTTTGCTCAACTGTTTCATTGGTGAGGCTCTCCTCCTTTTAATTACCTGCACTAGAAAGAATAGAAGGGATGTAAACATGATTGTCCATCACCTTACCACTTCTCATAAGTAACTTCTTGGGCTTGCTCAAGTAGGCAACTTCATTTCTTTATTGTTGTGCATTTGAGCATCGATTTGCCCTACTTAGATCTCAATCCCTTTTTAAAACGCCTCCAAAGAATTGAATCTCTTTTGTTCATTTCTTGATTTTGAGTTGTGACCTGAATAAACGCATTCAGGCTTTCCTCCAAAGACGACTTGTTTGGTGGGTTTTGAAGTTAGGATTTACAATGGTAATAATTTGGCCTCTGAAAATTTTGGTATTGTGGTTGGGACTATACTGATGGATTATTGGTTTTCCATGAAAAATTTTGGTGTTTTCTCCAACTATGGTTGTAGGTGTTTAAATAAGATCATTTCTCTCCTTTAGATGAAAATCATTAAGTTAGTTCACTTATTCTTATCCATGTGCAAAAGGCTCATAAGAATATAAACAAACATTAACTCCATGGCTACAAACTCCACATTACCACATAACTCTTTATTTGGAACATTTTAAGGTAGTCTTGTAGTTAGCATCTTTACATTCCTTATTAACTCAGCTAACTACATAGCCAATTCTTGATTCGAGTTCACCTCATTAACTCTAGCTCTTCTTCTCATGGGAATAGAATTTTCTAACAAATTTGACGTACACCTCCTCTCATGTAGTCAATCATCTATGCCTTGGCCGGATTGTGTATGGGAGGCACCTCATCCTGAGTTGATCTTCATTTAGGCCATCCAACAAATTCCTAGAGGGTGATATAAAATTCTCGAATGAAGTTTAAAGATTCTTCATTGGGAACCCTATAGAAAGATGGCAACACATCGTAGTGCATGCTATTCAATTCATAGTTTATGGCTACCTCTTCCAGATGAATGCATGAAGTGGCAGCACCGATTATATATATATCCTGGCAATGGAGCAAAAAACTTGTTATGACCAAAACAAGTTCTAAAATTACCTAGGTTATCCTACTCCCAAGTATAAGAGGTAGTTGTAGTTGATTACCCAGGTTCGTCTCCCATGGAGGTGAAATTGATTCACATAAATTAACCTTGAACAAGAATAAAAGAAGATGAAATCCTGAACATTCCATCCCGATTTATTTAGTAAATGCTTTAAAAAAATTACAAAATTAAACTGAGAAGTAATTAGAATTAATTGGGAGCAAGATTGACAAATCAAAGTGGGAAATTCTTGAGAATTAATTTCACAAATTTAATCTCATATGTATGACTAAAGGAAAATGATTGGATAGTTGTCTTACTAAAATTACCAATTGGGTTCAAAAAACAATTCAAAAAACAATCCAATCTAACTTTTGCATTCAACAAGTTATTACCCAAATTAATTATGGAAACTTAACTACTAATTACCGCTTAAGTTAATAAATTTCTAATTCATATCCTAAACACTTATATTTTCTAGTTCTATATTAAACTTCTGCTCTCGGTCCTTCGTTTAATACCAAAATGATGCAAAGTTTGATCATGCTATTACATCTATTCAACTCAGAAACTATAGCAAACGTAAGAGAACAACATAGTCCCTCAATCATGCATATTTGACTAAAATAGTTGTAGGGTTAGCCATGGTTGCATGCATCACATGCATGGCTATGCAGTGGAATTGTCGGAATCAAGATTCTGACACCATGACAACCTAAAAATCATATAATCATATATCCTTTCTTGTTTCTTCTTCTTGTTTGGGTTGTTGCAAACATCAAACACTTCCTTGATATCACCCAAAAGCACGTAAAGAAGATGAAGAAACAATGTATAAGGGTGATTTGAGCACCAAACTAGATAAGTTCTAGTACATGCTCAAGAATCTTGTTACATGCATTACAATTGCATGAGTTACAAGAACAAGGTTCTTGTTACCTCTCTCTCACTTTAAAACTCTTTTAGAACCCTTAAGCTCTCACTTGAGTGTGTAAAAAGTGGTAAGACCTTGTGTACATGAGTGAAGAACTCACTTATATACTCATCTATGCCATTTGTTACAGCCATGAATGTGGCCAATGAGTCATGATCTTTGCCTACTTAAAATTAGCCATACACACTATGTTTTTCATCCAATTTTTTTGGTATGTGACCCTTAGGTTCCCAGTTATTTAAAGCACTTCTTAATTCAAGCAAATCATGAAGGGTTTCATGTGCCAATTTACAAAAATATAAGTGGACTAGCACATGAACTCTTCAATAGTTAATTATCCAACTTATAAACCTTTCCATAGACAATTACCGTGCAATTCGTGCTTTCACCATACTATACTCCACTTAGTTGGAAGTATGGGCTATTTTTCGACCCCCATTAGACTAAATCCATCATATCTAGTCCAAATGATGTTAGTTTTTGTCATAAGGTCTCCTTACTCTATATGTCATTGAAGACTCTGTTTATGACACATAACTGCTCCAGCCAGAGACTCCCGAGTAATGTCCTCTACAAGAGGTCACGGGTATTACCTCCTTTTATCAAGAGTGGTGAATCCTTTATTGGCTATTCAATTACCTTTGAATACAAATAGTTGTACCCAATCATCACTTTAAGAGCGACCTTGTCTTGACGTAACAAGGAATGATATCAAAGCACAGGATTAGTACCCAAGATATCCTTAAGTACCTCAAGTCTCAGGATATTTGCACCATTGTTATAATGAGATTAATCATGTACATTTGATAGATCATCCATGTGATAATCTAATAGCAGGTCATATGACGTACTTAATACCCTTAGTATGCATCCACATGTTAACTCTAAACATCTCATGTCTACAATTTATGAGATCCACTTCTTGATCAATCAAGAAGTGTAATATGTACTAGTCTGTTTGGATTAATAATGTCCTATCTTATTAATCCTATGACTGGAGATTATTTAGATACTAACATAATTGCACATGATAGGAATCTCATTATCATGATTAGATTATTATTTCCTTCATGCTACGTTTTGTATCATGGACTTCATTAACTCGATTTAAGATCAATATCAATTCATATTTAAAAGAATATTAAATTAATAAAAAATACCTTTCACTTTATTAATCAGAATAGAGTCAATAGAAAAGTGCGAAAGGTTATTACATTTAGAGTACTACTCTGACAATCTCCCACATGCAATAAATTCAATCGCCTTTGTATCTAGTACCATAGGCAAGTACACAAGAATCAAATATCTCTTAAGAAAGTGGCTTATTCAAAGGATCAGTGATGTTCTGATCTATGGGCACTCTCTCAATCTTCACAACACCTCTATCAATTATCTCCCTGATCATGTGATATCTCCTGAGTACGTGTTTGGACCTATGATGAGATCAAAATTCCTTAGCTTGAACGATAGCCCTATTATTGTCACATTACAACAATATTAGGTCTAGTATGCTAGGAACCACTCCAAGTTCTATAACAAACTTCTTCATTCAAACAGTTTCTTTCGCCACTTCCGCAGTTGCAATGTAGTCTAACTGGATCGTCAAGTCTGCAGTTGTCTCTTATTTGGAACTCTTTTAACTGACTGCTCCACCATTTAGTGTGAAAACATATCCTGACTAGGATTTGGAATCATTATGGTCAGACTAAAAATTGGCATCCGTATGCCCACTCACTATGAGATCTCCATTTTCATATATCACAAATACATCCTTAGTCCTCCTCCTCAAGTACTTTAGGATATTCTTAACAGCCACCTAGTGACCCTCACCAAGGTCCTATTCGTTTATACCCTACAACCAATCGCTTTGGTTGTATTTTAGTGACAAATTATTTAAAGGCATTATTTATCTTATACATGTTTAGACGTATATAATAAAGTCCTTGAAATAATTTTACATTGTAAATGAAATTATAATGAGATTATAATTATGAGATTCATATTGTATTTATGTATTATTCCTAAATGTTCCTAGTCATTGTTCTATTAAGATTAGACATTAATATAATGTAAAAACTCTAGCACATGTTTTGTTTTTCCTTATGAAGGAAGTAGTCGATCTTATATGCTAAAGTATAGAGATACTTCAACAAACTTGTGGGTGCTTGTTAAAGAACAAGTTCACTTAATAGACCTGATATAAGAAATCCATTTGGAACATTACTTGTATGTTTATGGAATTCTCATTGTGATGATTGTATAAGTAATCCTTTGACTTGAGATCATCAAAGTTATCTTATTTAGGGATTGCTACATTTTGATACTATTTATGATCTATTTACTCATGGGTTATTTAATCGATAGTCATTGAATGTAGTATGAACTATATAGAGGTAGTTGAGTGACCAAAATAGAATTCATCACCCTAAAGTAATTAGGCATAATGTTCCGTTGTTCTCGGTTAATATTGATTTGAGAAATCCTTGGCTAAGGTGAAATGATATCTTGTAAATAGTTTACAAATATCATTAATTAAATCAATAGCTAATAGCAGAGAACTAATATGATTGGACTCAAAAGAAAGTAGACATTAATTCTATGTTCTATGTCTAATTGGAACATTAGTTAATGAAAGGATTGAATTATAAAGTAAAATTAGACACGAAAATGTTAGTCAAAATCACTTTGACATTCCTAAACATTTAAGTGGCCATGACGCATTGCTAGACGCCAATCTTAATCTATGATTATAAATTGTTTAATTAGAGAATTAAATATAAATTAAAAGGTGTTTTAATTTATCTAATTCTAATTATGAATTAGAATTAGAATTCATAATCATTGCCAACATATTTGGGAACTTAATGGGTTTCACATATAGAATGAGTTTAAGAGAGCAAAGTTAATTTAATCAAGTTGGACTTGATTGTAAAGTTTGAGAAACTACATGATTATATATGAGATATTTAATAAATAAGAATCAATATGATATATTGAATCTTATATGAGTATAATTGGTATTTAATTAGAATCATTTGTAATTCTAATTAAAGTTTAATTCAAATTAGTTAATTACAGTTAAATTACTAAAACATCCAAAGCTTATTGTAAATAGGCTTAAGCTTCATGGTGCTCGCACTTTATGCTTAACCCTCTCCGTAAGAGTTACAAAGTTCTCTCAACTGGCTCCGTGGAGACTATGAGAGGCCGGACATTTGGACAGCTACGATTGTTAAGTAGATTAGTTTCGAGAATGGTTCAAGAGATACGACAAGACAAAGATTAAGCTTCGGAATAAGGTACGAACTAAATTTTCGCTTTATTATGATTTCTGTTAATCATTTTATAGAATTAAATAGATTTTGATTTTCGGGAAATCAAAACTCACAAAAAATTTTCATGTTTATTTCACTGCGATTAGGATCAAATCCCAACCTAGTTTTCCTATAATAATATCAGAGCTGATTTTATTTCTATAATTTAATTAAATTGTTAGATTTTTATTGATTATAATTTTGGAATTGAATTTCAAAAGGTTTGCAACCAAAATCTGAAAGGTGATTCAGATTAATAATGTTGGACCAATGGTGGTTAACAAATTAAATCCCTTTATGTTTTGATAATAATAAAATAAATAGAATTGAGTAAGAA
>JAOSBN010175948.1:0-19872 GCA_027563595.1 Erythroxylum suave | reverse complement strand
CAAAAGCTTAATATTTAGTAACGATGCATTACAAAAAAATGCTAATAGCAACACACATCAAAGGTATTGCTAAGATTGTCGTTGCAATAGCCATGTTGTTTTGTAGTGACACAAGAAAAGGTTAGCAGTTGTAGCACTTTTAAAGAGACAAAAACACCCAAACCTTCACCGGCTTTCTTCATTTTTTTATCAAATAGTAGCAAGGAGAGATGAGAGAAAAGAGAACAACGTGATAGAGAGCTGGAGTAGAAAAAGATACTTGCGTGTTGCATGTTGAGTGTTGGAAGAGAATAGTCGCGTGTTGCAAGAGAAGAGCACTTCTTGGACAACAACAACTATCTCTCTCTCAGACTATATATTGAGTGTTCTTTATTTGTTTTTATTCCTTATTTGTTTTAATTTTTGTGGATTTAATCAACGCAAATATATATTATGACCATAATTTATGTTAAATTAATGAATATGTGTAAATAAAATATATATTATTTATGTTATATAATGATAAAATATATATTATTTTAGTTTTCTTTGGTTGAGGTTAAGATTGATATTGGATAATGACAGTTTTTTTGGTATTGTTTTTTTTGCTTGATTGAGTGCATATTTAGCCTAATTTAGCTTGATAAACTAGATTAAAGCCTTAGATGATTGAATGCCATAATCATTGGGATTTAATTTGTCGGAAAATCAATCAGGCAATATACTTGAGACTAAAGGGTAGATCAACTGTAGACTCTTATGTGAGGATACCTAGGATTAACGAACTTAATTTTAGGCTTCTTGTATTGAATGTTTTCTTTTTATTCCATATTATCTATGAACCAAGTAGGTAACTTAGATTTAGAAGAGAAATTAATTCCTATGAATATTGGGTTCAACTTGTGTAATTGAAGTAACTCTTAAATCAATCCACCGTTACAAGTTTTAGAGCCTAATCTAATTGAAATCCAACACCCTAGCCAATTTTTGTCATTTGATTAAATCTAGTTGCTTTTAGTTCATACTTTGCATCGTGCAAATTTTCTTAATTCGCTTATTTTATTTTATTTTCAAATCAATCAATTCTTGATCGTCTAAGTAGTTTTGCATCGTTTCATTTAATTGTCTTACGTGTTGGAATCCTTTGGGTACGATATTCGATTCATACTGTTTTATATTACTTGTCGACGAGGTACACTTGCCTTTAGTTTGGTCTAGATAGAATTGAATTTATATAGTTTTGTTTAGATTACAATATAATAAGTTTTTGGTGTCGTTTTTGGGAAATATTTCTTTATTATGAGTCACTAGGTTAGACGGTGTTAATTTTCTCAGATTAATTCTTGCTTCGTTGTTTATTCGCATATTTTAGCTATTTGCTTGATTGCTTGATTACTTGATTGCTTTACTTTAGTGTGTTTTATTTTCAATTCTTAGATCTGTTATTATTTTCTTTTTATTTATATCATTTTGTGGTCAAAAGCCTGAGAATTTGCTACTTGATATTGAGATTCGAAAAACTACTTGCAGGTTGTGCAACGAAACCAAATTAGCTCGAAATAGTATCACAGAAGAAGGGATTAGAGAAGAGCAGTTTGTAGAGATGGAACAACATGAGAAGGGGCTGATGGAACATCTTGAAGAGAGAATGGAGTTGACTATAATGGATTTGACTATGGGGCACAACAATAGACCCATACCTTCCATTATAGGGCCGACGATCACAGCTACGAGTTTTGAGATTCCTCACAGCGTTACATCCATGGTGAGAGCATCTTAGTTTGGAGGATTACCTTTGGACGATACGAACACCCATTTGGAGACCTTTCTAGATATTTATGATTTGTTTAAGTAGAATGGAGTGTCGGATGATGCGGTGAGATTAAGACTATTCCCATTTTCTTTAAGGGATAAGAGCATGGTTGGCTAGTTTGCATTCAGGATCGATTACTACATGGGATGAGATGATGAGATTATTTTTGGCTAAATTTTTCCCTCCTGCCAAGGTTGCAACGATGAAGAATGAGATCATTTCCTTCACCCAATATGAAAATGAAAGTTTATATGAAGCGTGGGAGTGATTTCGAGATATGTTGACATAGTGTCCTAGTCATGGGTTCTCTACATGGCAACAGGTTAACACTTTTTATACAAGAATGATCCCATCGACCAAGAGTATTATAGATGATACAGTAAGATGTAGTTTAATAAGAAAGATGCCAGATCAAGCCTACAGGTTGATTGATGAGATGGCCACTAGCAACTTTCAGTATCATTCAGATAGGCATCCCAGACAACCTACAAGAGCGTGTATAGTAGACAATACAATGATTTTATCAACTTAGATGGATGTTTTGACGAAGAAGTTGAATAATCTAATGCACAGAGTGAGAGGAGGAGTTAGTTCTTCATTAAGAAGTTGTGCCATATGCGAGCATTGTGGTTGAGATTCCCATGCATCTTCTGAGTGTCAATTTAGGAATCCTTTTACTCAAGAGAAAGAAGAATCCCATTATGTAGGCAATTATAACAGACAAGGAGGGGATCCATATTCTAACACCTCGAATTCCTTATCCTCAAAGGTTAAAAGGTACTCAATCAGATAAGCAATTTGGTCTTTTTCTTGAGATATTTAAAAAGTTACATATAAACATTCTTTTTATTGAGGCCATAGCACAAATGCCTTCTTATACTAAGTTTTTAAAAGAAAGCTTGTCTAATAAGAGGAGGCTTGAGGAGTATGCCACGGTAAAGTTGAATGAGGAATGTTCGGCCATATTGTCAAAAAAGTTGCCACCAAAACTTAAGGATTTAGGGAGTTTTACTATACCTTGTGTTATTGGTGATTTGCATATAGATAGGGTTTTATTGGATTTGGGTGTGACCACTAACTTAATGCCTCTTTCTGCTTTCAAGAAGTTAGGATTGACAGAGTAGATAAGTCCATTACTTATCTGAGGGGAGTCGTTGAGGATGTATTGGTCAAGGTCGAGAAGTTCATCTTCCCAGTGGATTTCTTAGCCCTTGACATCCAGGAAGATAGAGGCATCCCTATCATTCTTGGGAGACCCTTCTTGGCCACTACATGGACCATCATCGATGTGCAGTGTAGGAAGCTCATCTTGAGATTTCAAGATGAAGAACTAGTGTTTGATGTGTTCAATGCTATAAAGCATCCTTCTACTCTCGACTCTTGCCATTTTATTGATATTTATTCTTCCAATGCTGATAATTCTTCTATTGTTTATGCAGGTTTGTTGGAAGGGGAAGCGTAAGGAATGACTGAAAAGTTAGGGGAAGAATTACAAGAAGAGTTGGAGGATATTGGAGTTGAGATGAAGTAGGCCTGTTGGACACATTATAGAGCATATGAGCCTCTCCAACGTCCAACCAAGCTATTTCTGAAGCCTTCAATCGAAGAGCCTCCTTCTCTTTACCTTAAACCTCTTCCAAATCATTTGAAGTATGTTTATTTTAACCCACCTAAGCACTTACCAGTAATCATTTCTTCTTGTTTGTCAGGTGCTATGGAGAAGCAGATATTAGGGGTACTGTGGGACCACAATAAGGCTATTGGGTGGTCCATTACGGATATTAAGGGTATTAACCCTTCCTTTTGCATGTACCAAATTTTCATAGAGGATGGAAGCAAGGCAATGGTGCAACCCTAGAGAAGACTTAACCCACACATGAAAGAGGTAGTGAAAGATAAGGTAGTAAAGCTTTTAGATGCATATCTACCCCATTTCTGATTCTGGTTGGGATAGTCCTGTGCAGGTGGTGCCAAAGAAAGGAGGCACCACTGTGGTTGAAAATGAGAAAAATGAATTAATAATCACTACGAAGGTAATTGGGTGGAGAATGTGCATAGATTATAGGAAGTTGAATGATGTCACCAAGAAATATCATTTTCCTTACCTTTCATTGATCAGATGATTGAGAAATTAGCTAGACATGACTTTTATTATGCTTTAGATGGATATAATGGATATTTGCAGATTTCGGTAGCCCCGGAAGATCAGGAGAAAACAACTTTTACATATCCTTATGGTACATTTGCATATAGACTCACGTCATTTGGTTTATGCAATGCTCTAGCTACATTTCAAAGATGTATGATGGTTATTTTTCTGACATGCTTGAATCTTACATTGAAATTTTCATGGATGAGTTCTCTGTGTTTGATACTTCATTTTCTACATGCTTAGATAACTTAGAGAAAGTCTTGATTAGGTGTGAAGAGACCCATTTAGCACTTAATTGGGGAAAATGTTATTTTATGGTTTAGTAGTACATTGTTTTAGGTCACAAGATTTCTAGCAAGGGTATAGAGGTAGACCCAGAAAAAATTGATGTCATTAAAAAACTTCCACTATCAAACAATGTTAGATCCATTAGAAGTTTCTTAGGACATGCTGGTTTTTACCACAGGTTCGTTAAGGACTTTTCTAAGATTTGCTGGACCTTTGACTGAGTTGCTTGAAAAAGGTGTTGTATTTGCTTTTGATGATAAATGTTTGACATCTTTTCAATTATTAAAGGATATGGTTGTGACTGCGTCGAATCTTATATCTCCTGACTGGTCTCTTCCTTTTGAATTAATGTGTGATGCAAATGATTATGTAGTGGGTATTGTTTAGGCCAAAGACGAGGTAAGACCTTTCATCCCATTTTTATGCAAGTAGGACACTGAGCAGTGCCCAAAGCCGCTACACCACCACGGAGAAAGAGATCAACGATTGTGTTTGCTTTTGACAAGTTTCGCTCATATTTGGTTTTGTCTAAAGTGATTATGTATACTAACCATGCAGCCTTGAAATACTTGATGACAAAACCGATGCTAAACCATGACTAATTCATTGGGTCTTCCTTTTGCAGGAGTTTAACATTGAGCTAAGGGATAAGAAAGGAGCCAAGAATTTTGTAGCTGATCACCTGTCAAGGTTAGATGAAGTTGCTATGGAGAGTGCAACAATGAGGGACATTTAGGAGACTTTTCCTGATGAGCACCTGATGGTTATGATAGTTACTCCTTGGTTTACAAACTATGTAAACTACTTTGTTGGTAATATGAATCCCCCTGATTTTTCTTGTAATCAAAAGAAAAAAAATTTGTTTGAGGTAAGACACTATCTTTGGGATGATCCTTTGCTTTACAAGATTTGTGTGGATGTTATTGTTAGGTGCTTTACAAGATTTGTGGGATTTCTATTAGCCCACCTTTTTTAGGGATGCATTTGCCTTTATCAAATCTTGTGATAGGTGTCAAAGGGGCCAGGAACATTAGTAGGAGACATGACATGGCATTGACTAACATTCTTGTCTGCTAGGTTTTTTATGTTTTGGGCATGTACTTCATTGGACCATTCCCTAAGTCCTTCTCCAATCTATATATATTGGTTATTGTTGATTATGTTAACAAGTGGGTGGAAGCAGAGGCATTGCCCAAAAATGAGGCTAGAGGTGTTGTTAAGTATTTGAAGAAGAATATTTTTACACATTTGGCAAACCTAGGGCTATGATTAGTGATAGGGGGTCACATTTTTGCAACAAACTTTTTGATTCATTATTAGCCAAGTGTGGGGTGACCCATAAGGTTGCTACTCAACACCACCCACAAACTAGTGGGTAAGTTGAAGTCTTAGATAGGGAAATTAAAGAAAATATTAGAGAAAACTATTAATGCTTCTAGGCGGGACTGGTCTTTAAAGCTAGATTATGCACTTTGGGTATATAGGACCGCATTTAAGAAACCTATAGGCATGTCACCATTCAGGATAGTGTACGGCAAGTCTTCTCATCTTCCAATTGAGTTAGAGCATCGTATATACTGGGCTACCCAATTTCTTAACTTTGATTTGTCTTCTACAGTTGCTAAGAGACTTATGTAGCTTCACACGCTTGAAGAGTTCCATTTGGATGCTTATAACAATTCGAAGTTGTATAAGCAGCGTGTGAAGAAGTGGCATGACAATAAGATTCTCCACCGAGACTTTAACATAGGTAACTAGATATTGATCTACAACTCCCGTCTTCATTTATTTCCAGGGAAGCTTAAGTCAAGGTGGTATGATCCATTCAAGGTGATCTGAGTCTTTCATTTTGGGGTCCTTGAGGTAAAACGAGAAAATGAAAACCACTTCAAGGTAAGTGGACAACGAACTAATTTGTATATACCCAGGTTTGTGGATAATTATGAGAAGTGATTGTCTCTTTATGACACTTTGCTTTCCCCTTCTTGATCGCAGTGCATACCTTTCAATAGGATAATAGTTTTCTTCTCCTTCTTTTCTCATTGTTTCCTTTGCGTTTCTTTCTAGTTTATTACATTTCTTTGAGCTGTTTTGAGTTCTCTTTAAGGTTTGCGTGGTTTATGGCAAAGAATTTTTGGCCGATTCTTTTTCAGGGAAGTTTCTTCTTCCTCTTTTCCCTCTTTGTGTTTGATTATTAACTACTTAAACATTAAGGGCAATGTTCATATTATGTGTAGGGGGATTAAGATTATGTGCATGCCGATATTTATGATATGGATGTTAATGTTGAGAGATGCACACTTGAATGGTTGCAACTCTTTAAGTAGCTAACTTAGATCCCATTTTTAGGGTCCTATTTGACCATACGATTCTGTCAAAGTAGTTGGAAGGAGAATTGAGTTGTATGCATGAATTTGGATTAGGCAGCTCAAGAGGATAGTGAACCATGTGAATTGATCGAGGTAGTTATTTGCATAAACTTAGTCAATAACTAATGCTTGAGTGATGAGGCAATGTATGGAGCTTTGATGGATTTTCATTTAAGCACATGTGAGGTCTTGAGTTATATGACTACATCTCATAGTCATTCATTTTCTTTGTTATAAGTGATGCTTCTCTATGCAGATTACCTTCAGAACTTGCTCTAAACCTATTTGATACTGCTAGTTGCGTGCCTTATGGACACGATAAAGGCCCTCTTTGTTTTTAACCTTTAGCTTAAACAACCCACCAAGTCATTTTTCCCTTACTACCTATTGGACCCCAGATTTTCTTAGAATTTATTTTAATAAATTAGCTAGCATAAACAGAAAATTAGAATTCTTAAATTTGAAATTTTTGGAGTTAGTTATGAGTATATTTTATTTATATGTGTTTGCATGGATTAAATGAAAATGCTAAAGTTAAGTTAATAAGTAAGTTGGTACTAAGTTAAATGTGAAGGGTAAGCTTGGAAAGACTAAAGTTGTCTTAAATTAATAAGAGAAGAAATAAGAAGAGTGCATGAGAGTAGTAATAGAGAAGTAAGAAAGAGACATGTTAGAAAAGTAAGGAAGAAAGAAAGAAGAACCTAGAAAAAACTAGAAAAAAAGAGGCAGAAATCAAAATAGGAAAAGAAGATAAAGAGAGTCGTGTAAAGTAAGAAAGAAAGCAAGGAAGTCGTAGAAGGACCTAGAAGAGAAGGAGAAATTTAAGCATAGAAAGAAGAAGAAGGAAAGAAAGAAAAAGGAGAAAGAAGAAGAAGGAAAAGTTTCAGTTGAGTTAGGTATTTTCTATCTACTTTTCTTGTTTTGTTAGAAGAAGGAACCAAAGAAAAATAAGATTTTTGTGTTGAAAACGAAGAGAGAAAGAAGAGAAACAAAAAATTCATTTTCTTAGATTTTATGGATTTTCTACTAGATATTAGTTACTGTAGCTTACTTATATCAAGAGTAGTTTAAGTCCAAGCTCAATGTTGATTATTAAAGTTCTATAGATTTTCTACTTGTAAATTAGTTGAATGAAAATTTGTTTGTTTGAAGGAAACCAAGAAAAACAAAGACAAGAGCAAGAGGAGAGACAAACTTGAGTTTGTATTTACAAGTAAATAAGGGGGTAATATGTTTATAGTTATTGTGTTGAGTTGATTTTCTTACTTATTTGTGTGCTTAAATGCTTGTCTTTGAATCATTGTGAATGTGGGAAAAATACATTGTGATTCGATAACTTGTTATGCTTGAAAGATTTTATTGCATTTTGAATCGATGAAAAACATAAAACTGCAAAAAGTGTGAAAATATGAATATGTTATGAAATGTGTGAGCATCGAAAACTTGCTTGTGTGGGCAAGAGAGATACCATTTTGTTCGTCACGGACCCGGCTGCCTGCTTGTGACATATGAGCTTCGAAAAATGGACTAATTTCATTCATACTGTTCACCATTTTGTTCCATGGGATTCTCTCGAGCTATTATGTTTGTGCATTGCATCTTGATTTGTTAAGCACAGAGAATAACTAAGTGTTATGTTTCGATGATTAAGTGTATATATAATCTGATTTGTGTGAAAATGTATTTTTGATTACGTGATTCTCTGAGTAAGAAATGTGTATAATGTGATTTGTTAAGAGTAAAATGCAATATATATGCATATTTATGTTTGATTGTGAGTGTGGCTCATTACCGTTGGCTATAAACGCATTAGCCACTGAGCTTTGCAGCTCACCCCATTACTTTCCATTCCTTAGGTGCAGAATCAACAGATCAATATTGAACCTTTGCAAACTTTGGCAAACACCGAGAAAAATATATCTTTTGTAATTAAGTTAGTTCGAATACATTTGTAGCTTTGCAAGCTTATTAAGTATGAGCATTCGTATTGTATTTTTGGATTACGCTATTGTCATCAGCCTTTGATTTGTAATTAAAGTGAAGTACAAACTCTGTTTTGTTTGAGAAATGATAGTAAGAGTTGAAGAATTTCTCTTTTGTATATGTTCAATTTTCTTCTCTGTTAAGTTGTCAATTGTGTTAGAAATGAAATGGTAAGCTGTTTGATGGCTTTAGGATAGATTTTCTTAAGTAAATTGATGTATTGGGAGTTTTGTATGTATGGCTTATGTTTGTTGGATTCAGGTCTTTTCGTTATTGTGAGAATGTCTAAAAGGTAGTAGAGGAATAAAGGGACAGAAATTGTGTCTTGACAAAGTTGTCTTCATAAAAGTTGTAGTTTACTATTTTAGCTTTCTAAAGGTTCAAATTTTGTAATTTTTGGGCATCGGAGTTGAAAGTTATGAAGATTAAAATTTAGAGTGGTAGAGTCTAGGTGCACAATCATGACCAACCCCATTATTAATGGAATTACATGATCGTGCTTAAGCACGATCACGATCATGACCAACCCCATTATTAATGGAATTACATGATCGTGCTTAAGCACGATCACGACTTTTTGAGAAGCACCTCCATACTTTCTCTTGCACGGCCATGCACTGTGCATTTTTGTTCAAGACCATGCACATAAAACAAGGCAGGCACTTCTTTCACTGCTAATTTATTTATTTTTTACTCCCAACCGTGACTTATGTCTATTTTTTTAAGTCCCTCAAATTTTAGTGTTTCGCCATGTCGAAATAAATTCTGAGACTCGATCTCAACACTACCGCTTTGAGCCTTAACCTTGTTTGTTTTTATATTAATCACACTGCATTGAAACCTGAAAACTTTTTAGCATGACCCTTTCACAAGTTGAATGAAGCACTAAGTATTTGATGTCTTTGATTTAGGGACTTTGTTTTATATGCTACTCTGAGATATTTTAAAGGTATATCTACTCAGTTGTTGTTGATTCGTGCTACTACTATCTTCTTTTATGTTTAGTGTTATGACCAAAATAAATATATAAATAAAAACAAAAACAAAAAATAAAAAATGAAGAAAAAAAGATCAAACAATAGCATTAGATAGTGATGAGTAGTTGTTGGTTGTGATCCAAGTAAGTTGCTTGAGGACAAGCAACAATTCAAGTGGGTGGGTGTTGTTAATAGGCATTTTATATTGATTTCATATACATAATTTAATAAACTTTTGTCCATTTAACGTTTAAATTGCACAAATTAAGAGTTATTTTTTTTAATTTTAGGTAGTTATTGGACTTGGAATGTTTAAAAGCACAAAGCAAGATAGCTGGACAAAAAATGAAAAAACGTTGAGCCCAAAATGACATGAAATAAAGAGGGACAAAAGAAGAAATAAAGGAGCCCACAAACTAAAAATTGAAATGTTTTTAGCCAAGACAAAAGAGTTGTGTGCATGAACAGTGGAAGTGGATCAAAAACCCTCCAATTAAATGGTCACATCAGCTACAATAAGGAATACAAGAGAGCAAAGAGGGATGGCGGTGAAGAAAAAAAACAAGAAAAGGTTGGCAGCTATAGCACTTTTAAAGAGACGAAAACACTCAAACCTTCACAGACTCTCTTCAGATTTTTAAATAATAGTGACTATTAAATTCTATACTATAGATGAATACAATTCTTAAGACTTCTTCATCTTCTCATCTTCATTGATAGGGCTCTTACTAGAGAATAAATTGAAATTGACACGAAAAGTGGTAAATACTAGCTTATAATTTTTCATATTGAAACAACATACAATCTTCTTTAGGTAGTTCTTCTAAGAAAGTTAAATCTTCCTGTTATTTTTGTTTCAATGGATTTGCATTCTTTTTTTATTTTTTTGCTAGTCCTCGTTCCTTCATTTCAAGTTCTCTATCCACTTTTGCCTTTAATTATTTAATATGATCTTTGTTGGGACCAATAACTAACATGTCACCTATATATAATAACAAGATAATAATATCAACATAACTAAATCTCTTAAAATATGTATAAGTGTCTGCATTAAGCCTATTTATCCAAGGCTTATTATAGAGGAATATAATCTCTTATGTCGGTATCTTGACAATAGTTCAAAACTATAAACGTAGTTATTCAACCTATAAACTAAATTCTCTTTTCCTTTTTCTTTAAGACATTTTGGCTTAAGCATACATGTTTTTTTCTTCAAGATATCCATGAAGAAAAGCAACTTTCACATCTAGATATTCTAGATGTAAGTTAAATATAATACATATTTTTAGGACTATTCTAACTTTAGTGGAACCATAGAGAAAAATACTCTATTAAAGTTGATTTCCTAATTTTAAGCATATTCTTTCACTACCAATCTTACACTCCACTTAATTATCACCATTACGCTTGATCTTAAAGATTCATTTATTATTAATTGATTTTCTTCCTTGTAGCAATGGTACAAGTTTTTAAGTTTTATTTTTATGAAGAATTTCAGTTTATTCTAGCATTGATGTCATTCCTTAACAGATATTGGATTATTAGGTGCTTTTTGAAAAGTTAATTGTTACCTATTCTTTATTAAAAGCCTATTTATCATATAGCCCTTCATCATATAATGCGATTGTTAATTTGATAGTCTGTTTATGTGATCTAATTGATAAACTTTTAGAGCCTTCAAGTCAATTGGTTCTTGAAATTTTACTATAATGTTGTTTCAAAAGAAGTATTTTGCTAAAATTTATCTTCTCATTGTATCACAATCCCTAAACTTCTTTATAAAGTTTTATTATCTTCTTCTTTCTTTTATAATTCATCATTTATAAAGGTGATGTCCATACTGAGAATAACCTTGTAGGCAATGGGATCCTATAAATGATACTCTTATACTATTTTAACATATCTTAAAAATAAACATCTATTAGATTTTGGATCCAACTTTGTGATTTTTCTTTGTTATTATACATCATCTACAAAGGACTATATGAAAGAGTATATGCTACAACAAATTTTATTTCAAACCTTCTTACTTATTAAATGCATCAAATTCATCATTAGTATGTTCTCTTCTATTATTTTTCCTTAATTATTTGATCTTCTTTTACCATAATCAAGTTTAATATGTGCTTTGAAAACTTTAAAGACTAAGAATGCATATGATCTTGATATAGTACATCTAATACCTCTTGGAATAATGATCAGTGAAGGAGACAAAGTACTTTGCTCCTCCTAAAGGTGGAATTGATGCTTGTTACACATCAAAGTAAATCAATTAAACATTAACCTTGCTTCTTAAATTTGATATGTTAAGTTTTACACGATGTTGCTTACTTGTAACATAATGCTCAGAAAGGTTAGTGATACCTCTATGATCTCAGGGAGTAATAACCATTCCTCAACAAGGATCTTCTTTTCTTATTTAGATATATGTCTAATTTTTTTTATTTCCTAATAGTACAGATATTTTAATTGGACTACCTGAAGCAACTAATGCTTTTCTTTCTAGTAATATCTCCGAAAAGAGAAAGGAAAGGAAGAGCAAAATCTACTAGTAAAAAACCATGTCTGTCTACTTATGCATTGTCCAAAAAAAGTATTTTTATCAGCTGTAGCAAAGAAAAAAACTTCATAGAAGTCTGTGACTCTTTCCTTTTATGCCGCTTTCTTTCATATTGCTTATGTAGGTAAGAAATATTTTAATTGGACTACTTAAAGCAACTAATGCTTTTATTTCTAGTAATATCTCCCCCTTTAACTTGTACATGATTACATCTATATTTTCTATGTTCAGAAGAACAAGTGTGTATTAAATTACTTTCAAAGTCTTATTGCAATTTCTATTTTGCATCCTAGATCATTTAGTTGTCCTAAAGAGAACAAAATCTTCTTTAAACCTTCTTTATCCCGCCTAAATGGTATAAATTGTACCATCATACATATTCAATCTAATAGTTCTAATAACGATAACCTTTTGAGGACAATCATCACAACTATACGTAGATCCTCCTGAGATAGGATTATAATGATAGAGTTATGCCCTTTCACAGGTTATATGAAAATTAGCTCTTAGGTTGAAGAGCTATACATCAAGTAATAGTTTCTTTCTTTCAATTGTTATTGCTACTTTATAACAAGGAGCATTGTTATCATATGAAATACTTGAAAATTTTATTTAAAGACTAAAACTTTTCTTATTTAAATTCTAAAAAATCCTTTAAATTGTCCTTTCTTGCTACAATTGTAGCATTTAAATGCTTCTTACTTTTTGAATATGATCTATTATGATTTTGGCTCCTAATTAGGTCATATTCTGTTAGCCTCTCTCTTATCACTTGTAAGGCTTTAACTTGATTTGTACTAGATTGCTTATCTTCCTTATTCTTGCACTGACTTTCTTTATCTAAAATTACAATTGTAACTTCATTAAAGACTAGGTAATCTATAATAAGATTATTAGTTAATTTGACGATGAGTTGATCATATGATTTTGAAGTAGATTTTTTATACATTCATGTAACTTTATTTTATAATCCAAAAATGTGAGTTGAGAGAATAAATTAGTGAAATTATTAATGGGCTCTGTTATTAAAGTTAATTATGATACCTAAAGAGTATAAAGTTTCCTCTTAAAGAAAATTTTATTGTAAAGTGACTTGACCTTGTATAGTTTTATAAGATGATTTTATATCTCTTTTATTGTTTTCTTCTCCTCTACGCTTGACAAAACTTCATCAACTAAAATTAGATGAAGATTTGCAATAACATTCACGTCCATTTTATTCTATTTGGCATTATTAGTAAAGTCCATCAACCTTTCACTAATGGTTGTAAGATAATTATCTTTTGTAAAAGTAGTTTTTTATTTCACAATAAGAAATTATTTCTATTAAACTTCATAATCTTTGATTTTGAGTTAAGAGAGATGGATTTCAGTATTTCATGTAAATAATAATTATATATACGAATAATGTGTTGTAATATTTATCTTAATTCTTGATACGGAGGATCCATTTATGCTCAGAGGTAAATTTTATTATTTAGCCATTAAGCCGACCATGTTATATGGGGCAAAATGTTGGCCTATCAAATAGGTTTATTGTCATAAGTTAATGGTGGCAGAGATGAGGATGCTCCATTGGATGAGCAAACTTACTAGAAGAGATGGGGTTAGGAATGTAATGGTAAGAGATAAATTAAACACGACTAATATTAACCAAAAATTAAGAGTGACAAGGCTTAGGTGGTTCGGGTATGTTAAGAGGAGACACTCAAATACTCTAGTGAGAAGATGCGAAAAGATTATACTTAGAGACTATAACAGAAAAAAAAAGGAAGGCCTAAGAATAATTGGAGAGGTGATAAAAAATGGCATGACTTTTTAAAAAAATTAAAAGAAATTGTATTAAAAATAGCAAAGGCTATAGAAACCATGTTACATACACATAATCTATCCACAAATCTGCAAAAACAATTTACAAGATAAATATCCAAAAGGTACAAGTAACTATAACATCCAAGTAATCTTCATATTAGGAGAAAGTGCATTCTGCTTGGAATTTACAATCATGGTAGGCCGAACCCAATTAATAATCATATCTGCTAGCTGATATTTTTCTATTTCAATGCCCTTGTACAACCTCTTATTACGTTTCCTCCATATCCAGTACATAGTGGTAGTAAAAATTGTCTTAATGAGCAAACCATTAGGTTTTCCTTTTTTGGTGCTATCAATAATCATATTCAAAGTTTCTCCCCAGTCAAAAGTGTAGCAAAGAATTGGTAGGTGTAACATCCTGCTCCAAATTGCTTTTGTATAATTCCAACAAAAATATAAATGGTTCCTACTCTCTTGAGCTTGTTTACACAAAACACAAATGGGATTATAAATTCCAAACCATTTATCTTTAGTTCTCAACCTATTATTGATTACCAATCAGGAAAGAACTAAGGCTTTTGGGTGCAATGATTGCTTCCATAATAAGTCATACCAAAGGACTTCAACAACATTTGGAGCAATTATCTTATGACAGGAGCTATTAGTGAATGATATGACTTTGTTGGAACTTATCGATGACATGACCCTTAACAAAAAACTTTTGGTGTACTAAGATAAGGGTAAAAGATCTCACTTACAGAGGTCTTTTTCTTTCTCACGAGTCTTTTAACACATTTTCCTTCAAGGCTTATGTCTTATATTTAGCTTAAAGTTATAAACTAAACATTCTCTTATGTAATCTAAATATGTTCTTCTCTTGACTTGTTTAATTTAGTTATTTATTTACTTGTCTTCTTCTTTGTTTGTGTATTTATTTACCTATTTTATATTCTTATTCTTATTTTTAACCTTGCTCTATATATATATTGTAATATTGATTTTATATATACTATTTATTTGTTTGTTTGTTTATTTTTATGTATTTATTATTAGTGTTATTATCTTTTATTTTTATTTTATTTTATTAATTTATTGTTTTAATATGTATATATTTATATATTTTATGTGGATTTATCAGAAACAAGCTCACTATCAACTAGAGGTAAGGTTACGTACTTCTGTACCTCCCTAGATCCTGTGATTAGTGCAGATTTTATTAGGTTGTTGTTATTGTGTATATATATATATATATAACGCTTATTGGAATGATTAGATGAATAGAGTAAGTTCGCAACTTAATTAAGATTGGAAGAAATAAGATACACTGTGTATTTTTATGAGTAAAAAGAGAAATTACAATACAAACACTCTCTAGCTATAAGTATCAATTTGTAACTTGAAATACATAAAATTGGAATACTCCTGAGTTCTACTCTTAATGCTTGAATTTGTTTATTAATACATAAAATAAGAAGATAGATGAGTATTACAAGTGAATCAAACTAATTATAATCATAAAATTTAACAGTAGACTTATGCACACAAAATCTTATGCGCCATTATATACTTAAAAATAACTTATTTAGTTATAGTTTAATAAATATATATACATTCCAGACTAGTATGTATTTGTATCTTGATTTTATGACACAAGATAACTTTTAAATAACCCTTGAGAGCTTTGTGGCCATAATTTTTGTGCCTAAAATGGAATTGTTGATCTAAAACAACAACAAAGAAAACAAGTTGATGAGTTCGATAATTATATTTGGATAGGTGGTATTGTTGTCTGTTATTTTTGGAAGATGTATGTTGTTGTACGATTCATGTATAAGACATTCTTAAGTTGAATTCCAAGTAGCTTCCTAAAGTCTTTACAAGGTTTCCTTCCCCTCATATGCAGGAAATTTCCTCCCTTGAAAAATGTGGCACCAATTTGCATAATTTGACCGTGACTTGTGACTGTGAAAGATTGTGTGAAAACAAGAAATTAATAGCAGTCAACTTAATATAATCCTCATTTCTTATTGCAATGGGGCCTGGAATTTCAGTCTAGGTCCCCATCTCTTCAATTTTTTCCAGGCAATACATCGCTATCTCATCTATATATATATATTGATTTGTAGCATACTCGATCAAATGTGTGATTTTCTCGCCTACTATGGATCCCATATTATACCCCATAAACTGAAAATCCATAACCCCAATTTCTACGAAAATGTCGTTTTGTTGACCTATGCCTGTTTACACAACCTCAGGATTTATATATTTATATATGTGTGATATCAATATAGAGTAACTGACTAATTGCTTCTATTTATGGATTATAATTATAATGCACAATCATACTAAATTTCTATGGCATCATTTAAAAACAATAATGTTGAAGAAGTTTTATTCAAAACAAAAAAAAAAAGTTACTCTTCTTGTTTTGTAAAAATGTCATAATATGCGTTATATATCTTTTATACAATCCCTCTTTGTGTTGTATATGTTAATTTTGATATCTTTATGTATTGCACTTGATATGCATTATATATCTTTCCGTGTTGCATTTAATATGATTTTTTAAAGTGGTTTAAGATATATGCTTTTTTCTTATAAGTATCGTGGTAAAAAACTATAATAACTTATCAATAGTACTAGTTGAAATGGTTACATGTAATATAGTGATCAGGATTATTATTTTTTCTTATTTTATTTATATTTTTTATTCTTTTCTATTTGATAATATATTATCATGTTATATGTATTTTATTAATAAAGAGTTTGCATCAAAAGTTTGGGGATGTAGGTAGATGTTAAATGCAATTTCAGAGAAAAAATTTATTAGATAGAGAGAATTATTCATAAAATTTCTGAGAATTATTGAGAATGTTATTTTGATAGAAATGTCAACTTTAGTTCAATAATAAGATTTGAATGGTTGAATCTTATTATTGGTGGACGGATCATCATAGTTTAATAAAATTGGCTTCGACTCACGACATAACATATAAGACCATAGTTTCATATGGTACTGGATTATGTGACTCGTGCATTTTACGGCAAGTTACGAACTTAGTGAATGTTACTAACTAATGGACAAATAGTCAGGTCAAGAGGCAAGATATTTGTAACACTTCCTTCAAGACCTAACCGCAACACCCGAGAAACTAATGAAAATTTGTTATTTTGTACAAGTATTTGATTAAGACCGTGCAAAACTAAAACAAGAAATAATCAACTTATATCACTGTTGACTCACTGGTCAATGTTATTCTTGCTACATTCATGTAGGTTTCGTGTCAAAGTTAGCACTAGATTTGAATACTTCTACAAATTCAATTAAATTCATAACTTTAACTAAATTTTAATGAGATCTGTATTAAAATACAACCGATATTGTTTAAGTGATTTATACGTTATATTAAATCAAATATTATATGTTATATTAAATCAAATATTATAATATTATACTATTTTCAAGTTATTCAAAATAGTATATATATTAATATTTTATACATGCAGGATTATCTAAAATTAAATTTTTCTTTAGTTTTATGCAGTCGGTAATATTGTATTTAAATAATTCAAATTTTAAAGTTTCATTAAGATTGAAGGGTAACTTAAAATGTAAATATTTTATGTATTTGATTTTGTATGAAGTCTATAGAAACCTACAAGCAAGAGTTTAGACTCCACATACATATTTGGAAAATTCAAGCCTGAAAAGAAATTTCCTAGTTTAAAGAATGCAACTATTAAAAAATTAGTTTGACTTAAATTGTTGTATTCACAATTCTGGGAAATTAATAAAATTTAAAAAAATTAAAGATTTAGTGTCCTTATATTTATTACATTCATGTATTAAGTTACATGAAGCGGATTACATAATAAGAGAGAGCCTGCTGTTTGGTGTATTCCTTTTGGAGGGGAAGAAATAAGAGGTTATTCGTGAATTCAAAAATGGACTGTTTTGAGTTAGCTTACAAAATTTGTTGCTGGATAAGGAAAATTTTACAGCTTCATGCATGACTAGAGACTATGAACCTATCATTGAGAAGAAGATGGTATTTGGAACAAAGCTGAAAATATGTGTTTAGTGTAGATGAAACTAAGGTTTGCTTTATTGTTTTTTTTGGTTGCCCACCCGGTTCACTGGGGTTTTGCCCCGACTACGTCCGGGTCCGACCCACATAGCACACCTAGCCTGTGATGGGTGAGTCTCCCAAAGGGGATAGCTGCATTCACATGACTCGAACTTGAGACTTTGCTTAGTGGAATTGAGCCACTTATCACTCGGACCAACCCCCGTTGGTTGCTTTATTGTTTTAGATAGTGATGTACTTGTCTCTTTGTAGTATGGTTCTTGCAATCTTGCCATTGTATTCTTTTGTACTTTTGCTCTTTTAAGCTTTAATGAATCTTTTAGTTTTCACATAAAAAAGAGAGGTTAAAAAGAAATTTCATAGGTTAACCAATACAACTATTAGGAAATTATTTTAACTTGCGATTGTTGTACTCACAATTCTAAAAAATTAATAAATTTAAAAATTTTAAAGATGCATTATACTCGGCGAGTTATCTAATAACATATTTATTATTACATTCATATACTTAGGGACATGAAAAGTAACAGAAACATAGTGCACAATAAGAGAGAGCATCCTTCGAATAGAAAGAGTAACAAACATCAATTGCAGATGTTCTAGTCCATCAACAATTGTTTTTATGTCTAATCACACTGACTATCTAGTAATTATTCCTTATATCCTGATTTACAAACCGAACATACCATAGCCAGAACTTTTACCATCGAACTAGTTACGAATATCCCAGTCCTCATGATATGATATGGAGATCTCTACAAACGAAACAGAGATGCATGCATAGTTTGAAGTGGATAGCCCATCGTAGTTATGGTTTGCCGCTGTCAGGTGCAGGAATTGTTTCAGGGACGCGACGCCTTTCTCGTTCTGAATGAGAAAATCTATTTACGTGAGAAAGGAAGCTGCCAAAGCTGAACTTCTTTCGATTGTTAAGCTTCTTTCCGCCATAGTCAACCTTTTTCTTAGAATTGACGCTCAGTATCAGTGAAAAGACTAAGAAAAGAACAAGGTATCGTGTTGCAGCTTTGTTTCCCATCTAATGTTATATATAATAAGCCTTGATAGTCTACCTGAAAAACAACCTACCTATAATATATTCTGAGAATGATGTAATAAAAATGAGGTAGGAATTATGAATATCATCACTCCAGGGCGGAAAAGCAGGTGACAGAATTCAGAAAACTCAGACTGAGCGTTGGGAGATTGAAATTAATTCAGGGAACTCCTGAAGGAGCTTGATAAGTAAAACCTCAAGGGGAGAAAGGAGTGAAATTTTGGTCAAGTGAAACTATGGTGAAGGCCTCTATTTAATTTATAGTTGTGTGAGCTGTAATTTAATGAAACATTTGAAAATTGTTCTTGTAATAACGTGCAGAATAGGGTTGAATAGGGATAAACAAAGACATTGACTTATCTAACAAACATTCACAACAGAGAGCAGTATAATTTTCTACTAATGGTGCCAAAATTTAGTAACGTTGTTGTCTGCACCTAAATTAAATTATAAATTCTTGCAATCCAACAATTGTAGTATAGGAAAGTAGGAATCAATCCCATAAGAAATTCTAGCTCGTCAATCTTTATGAAAGAGATATTTAAAGAAATGAGATTAGTAATGATACAAAATTTGTGATGAAGAAAATAAATTAAATTCTCAAATAATAAAAAGAAATTATAAATAAAACAAATATTGATTTATAGATGCTTCCACCATTGAAATTATGATTGATCATCGATACAAAAAATAATTATTTCGTTTATCATATATTCGATGTGATATTAAATACCTATTTTTTCTTAAGATTAGTTATTCAATACGTAATTCAATTAACTTTTATTGTTTAA
>JAOSBN010175928.1:0-19874 GCA_027563595.1 Erythroxylum suave | reverse complement strand
TTAGTTTCTAGGATTAAAGTTTAAGGTTTAGTTATAGGTTATAAATTATAGGTCCTAGATATTAGGATTTAGGACCAAGGTTTAGGTTTTAGTGCTCACGGTAGAGTTTAGGCTTTAAGATTTTTGGGCTTTAGGATTTAGGTATTTAAGTTTAAGTGTAAGGTTTAGGACTTGGGTGTACAAAGCATACTGTAAATATTGTTTCATTCAGTATGATTCTGTGCTTTCTTAACTTATTATTATCTTTTACCTTTTTTTGTCTTAATACATGCTTATATCTGGTATAATCTGTAATTTTTTGGATTCATAAGATTTTATTTCTTTTTTGATTTGTCAATATCGAGCACAACTGGAGGCGCTATAAGTACAGTTGTAGGTGTCTCAAGCTCAAATACAAAAAATTTGTCTAAAGAATTTATGGATCCGGCCTGATATCCTTAATCTGTTTTTTGTCGAAGGATTGAGCACAAAACGAGGTTAGTTTATATTTCATTAGTGGCTCTTTTTTACGTTGATTATATTACTTTTTGCTGTAAAAACAGCTTCCGTGCTCTTATTCAGTGATATATTGTTTGGATCCAATTTTTGTAAGTGTAATTGCTGTGTTTTACTCTAAACTAAACCTTTTCTTCAATAGTTATTTATACCTTGAATTTGCCGCAGAAGACGACTCCGTTGATGATGACAATTGCTGGATTTGGTAGTTTTGGTAGTTTTGGTAGAGATGGTATGAACACCCATATTTTTTTGCCCTTTGTGGTAAATAAATATTAATTCTTAAATAATTGCAATTCTTAACGCATGTACTTGTTGTTGTGATTTATTTTTAAGTTTAGGTTTAAAAGGTTTTAAGGTTAGCTCCTATGATTCAATGTTTAGGATATATGGTATAGGATTTAGGATATAAGATTAAAGTTTAAGGCTTAGGCTTAGGATATAGCTTGTAGAATATAGGTTTTAGGTATGAGGATTTAAGGCTTAGGATAAAAGTTCAAGGTTTAGGCTTATAGATTATAGGCTAAGTTATAGGCCTTAGGTAATAGATTTAGGGTTTAGTGTTTTGGATAAATGTTCAAGGTTTAGGTTACAGGTTATAGGCAATAAGTTATAGGTCTTAGGTATTAGGATTTACGATCAAGGTTCATGGTTTAGGTATAGGGATTAGGGTTTTAGTTTTAGATTTTAGGCTTTAGGTTTTCAATGCTGTATTTAGGATTAAAGTTTTAGGTTTAGGATGTAGGTTGTAGGTTATAGGTCTTAGGTATTATGATCTAGGGTTTAGTGCTTAGGATTAAAGTTTAAGATTAAAGGTTATAGGTTATATGTTATAGGACATAGGTATTAGGATTTAGGGTTTAGTTTCTAGGATTAAAGTTTAAGGTTCAGTTATAGGTATTTAAGTTTAGGTGTAAGGTTTAGGATTTGGGTTTACAAAGCAAATTGCAAATAATATTTTAGTATGATTATGTACTTTCTTAACTTACTAATATCTTTTACCTTTTCTTGTTGTAATGCATGTTTATAGTTGGTATAATCTGTAATTTTTGAGATTCATAAAATTTTGTTTCTTTTTTGATTTGTCAATATCGAACACAAATAGAGGTGCTATAAGTACAGTATTAGGTGTAATGAGCTCAAATACCCAAAATCTGTCTAAAGGATTTTTTGATCCAACCTGATATCCTTAACCTGTTGTTGATCGAGGGATAGAGCACAAAACGAGGTTAGTTTATATTATGTTAGTGGCTCTTTTTAACATTGATTGTATTACTGTTTGCTATAAAAACAACTTGCATGGACTGCTTCAGTCACATATTGTTTGGATCCAATTTCAGTAAGTACAATTATAGTATTTTACCCTACACTGAACCATTGCTTCAATGTTATAATTATTTATACCTATATTTTGTCACAGAAGACGAGTCCGTTGATGATGACAACAACTGGATTTGCTAGTTTTGACAGAGATGGTATGCGCACCCTTTTTTTTGCCCTTTTTGGAAAATAAATATTGATTCTTAACTAATTGCATTCCTTAACGCACGTACTTGTTGTTGGGATTTATTTTTAAGTTTAGGTTTCAAGTTTAAGGTTAGGTCCTATGATTTAGTATTTAGGATATATGGTATAGGATTTAGGATATAGTATTAAAGTTTAAGGCTTAGGCTTAGGATATAGCTTATAGGTTATAAGTCTTAAGAATTAGGATTTAGGGTTTAGTGTTTAGGAAAAGAGTTCTAGGTTTAGGCTTATAGGTTATAGGCTAAGTTATAGGTCTTAGGTATTAGGAATTAGGTTTTAGTGTTTTGGATAAAAGTTTAAGGTTTAGGTTATAGGTTATAGGTCTTAGGTGATAGGATTTACGATGAAAGTTCATGGTTTAGTTATAGGGATTAGGGTTTTAGTTTTAGATTTTAGGTTTTAGGTTTTAGATGTAGAATTTAAGATTAAAATTCAAGATTTAGGCTTAGGATGTAGGTTGAAGGTTGTAGGTTCTAGGTCTTAGGTATTAGGATTTAGGGTTTAGTTTCTAGGATTAAAGTTTAAGGTTTAGTTATAGGTTATAAATTATAGGTCTTAGATATTAGGATTTAGGACCATGGTTTTGGTTTTAGTGTTTACTGTTTTGGGCTTAGAGTTTAGGTTTTAAGATTTTAGGCTTTAGGTTTTAGGCATTTAGGTTTAAGTTTAAGGTTTAAGATTTAGGTGTACAAAACATATTGAAAATAATATTTCATTCCGTATGATAATGTGCTTTCTTAGCTTAATATTATCCTTTACTTTTTCTTATCGTAATGTATGCTTATATCTGGTATAATCAGCATGTTTTGAGGTTCATAAAATTTATTTCTTTTTTGATTCGTCAATATCGAGCACATCTGGAGGTGCTATAAGTACAATTGTAAGTGTCTCAAGCTCAAATGCCTAAAATCTGTCTACAGGATTTATGGATCTAGCCTGATATCCTTAACCTGTTGTTGATCGAGGGATAGAGCACAAAACGAGGTTAGTTTTTATTCCGTTAGTGGTTCCTTTTTACTTTGATTATATTACTTTTTGCTGTAAAAACATCTTCCGTGAACTTCTTAAGTTACGTATTGTTTGGATCCAAATTTGGTAAGTGTAATTATTGTATTTTACTCTATACTAAGCCTTTGCTTGAATATGATTATTATTTATACCTACAATTTGTCGCAGAAGACGACTCCATTAATGATGACAATGGCTGGATTTGGTGGTTTTGATAGAGATGGTAAGAACACCCATTTTTTTGCCCTTTTTGGTAAATAAATAGTGATTCTTAAATAATTGCATTCCTTAATGCATGTACTTATTGTTGGGATTTATTTTTAAGTTTAGGTTTAAAGGGTTTTGAGGTTAAGTCCTATCATTTAGTATTTAGGATATATGGTATAATATGTAGGATATAGTATTAAAGTTAAAGCCTAGGCTTAGGATATAGCTTGTAGATTATAGGTCTTAGGAATTAGGATTTAGGGTTTAGTCTTTAGGATAAAAGTTCAAGGTTTAGGCTTATAGGTTATAGGCTAAGTGATAGGTCTTAGGTATTAGGATATAGGTTTTAGTGTTTTGGATAAAAGTTTAAGGTTTAGGTTATAGGATATAGGTTATAAGTTATATGTCTGAGGTAATAGGATTTACGATTAAGGTTCATGGTTTAGGTATAAGGATTAGGGTTTTAGTTTTAGATTTTATGTTTTAGGTTTTAGACGTAGAATTTAAGATTCAAGTTCAAGATTTAGGCTTAGGACGTAGGTTGTAGGTTGTAGGTTATAGGTCTTAGCTATTAGGATTTAGGGTTTAGTTTCTAGGATTAAAGTTTAAGGTTTAGTTATAGGTTATAAGTTATAGGTATTAGATATTAGGATTTAGGACCATGGATTTGGTTGTAGGGTTTACCGTTTAGGGCTTAGAGTTTAGGTTTTAAGATTTTTAGGCTTTAGGTTTTAGGTATTTAAGTTTAAGTTTAAGGTATAGGATTTGGGTGTACAAAGCATATTGCAACTAATAATTCATTCAATATAATTATGTCCTTTCTTAACTTATTATTATCTTTTACCTTTTCTTGTTGTAATGCATGCTTATGTGGTATAATTTGTAATTTTTATGATTAATAAAATTTTATTTCTTTTTTGATTTGTCAATATCGAGCACAACTGGAGGCGCTATAAGTACAGTTGTAGGTGTCTCAAGCTCAAATACCAAAAATCTATCTAAAGGATTTATGGATTCGGCCTGATATCCTTAACTATTGTTTGTCGAGGGATAGAGCACAAAACGAGGTTAGTTTATATTCCCTTAGTAGCTCTTTTTTACATTGATTATATTACTTTTTGTTGTAAAAACAGCTTCTATGGACTTCTTCAGTCATGTATTGTTTGGATCCAATTTTGGTAAGTGTAATTGCAGTATTTTACTCTACACTAAACCTTTTCTTCAACATTATAATTATTTATACCTTCAATTTGTCGCAGAGGATGACTTCGTTGATGATGACAATGACTGGATTTGGTAGTTTTGGTAGAGATGGTATGAATGCCCTTTTTTTTCCCTTTTTGATAAATAAATATTGATTCTTAAATAATTGCATTCCTTAACGCATGTACTTGTTGTTGGGTTTTATTTTTGAGTTTAGGTTTAAAGGGTTTTAAGGTTAGGTCCTATAATTAAGTGTTAAGGATATATGGTATAGGATTTAGGATATAGGATTAAAGTTCAAGGCTTAGGCTTAAGATATAGCTTGTAGAATATAGGTTTTAAGTATTAGGATTTAGGGTTTAGTGTTTAGGATAAAAGTTCAAGGTTTAGGCTTATAGGTTATAGGCTAAGTTATAGGCCTTTGGTATTAGGATTTAGGGTTTAGTGTTTTGGATAAATGTTCAAGGTTTAGGTTATAGGTTATAGGTTTTAAGTTATAGGTCTTAGGTATTAGGATTTACAATTAAGGTTCATGGTTTAGGTATAGGGATTAGGGTTTTAGTTTTAGATTTTAGGTTTTAGGCTTTAGATGCTGTATTTAGGATTAAAGTTCAAGATTTAGGTTTAGGATGTAGGTTATAGGTTATAGGTTATAGGTCGGTATTAGGATTTAGGGTTTAGTGCTTAGGATTAAAGTTTAAGGTTAAAGGTTATAGGTTATAGGTTATATGTTATAGGACATAGGTATTAGGATTTAAGGTTTAGTTTCTAGGATTAAAGTTTAAGGTTCAGTTATAGGTATTTAAGTTTAAGTTTAAGTTTAAGGTTTAGGATTTGGGTGTACAAAGCAAATTACAAATAATGTTTTAGTATGATTATGTGCTTTCTTAACTTACTACTATCTTTTACCTTTTCTTGTCGTAATGCATGCTTATAGTTGGTATAATCAGTAATTTTTGAGATTCATAAAATTTTATCTCTTTTTTGATTTGTCAATATCGATCACAAATAGAGGCACTATAAGTACAGTAGTAGGTGTCTCGAGCTCAAATACCCAAAATCTATCTAAAGGATATTTGGATCCGGCCTGATATCCTTAACCTGTTGTTGATCGAGGGATAGAGCACAAAAGGAGGTTAGTTTATATTACATTAGTGACTCTTTCTTACATTGATTATATTATTGTTTGCTATAAAAACAGCTTCCGTGGACTGCTTCAGTCACATATTATTTGGATCCAATTTTGGTAAGTACAATTACAGTATTTTACACTACACTGAACCTTTGCTTCAATGTTATAATTGTTTATGCCTACATTTTGTCACAGATGACGAGTCCGTTGATAATGACAACGACTGGATTTGCTGGTTTTGATAAAGATCTTATGAGCACCCAATTTTTTTGCCCTTTTTGGAAAATAAATACTGATTCTTAAATAATTGCATTCCTTAACGTATGTACTTGTTGTTGGGATTTATTTTTAAGTTTAGGTTTAAAGGGTTTTAAGGTTAGATCCTATGATTCAGTATTTAGGATATAGTATTAAAGTTTAAGGCTTAGGCTTAGGATATAGCTTGTAGATTATAGGTCTTAGGAATTAGGATTTAGGGTTTAGTATTTAGGAAAAAAGTTCAAGGTTTAGGCTTATAAGTTATAGGCTAAGTTATAGGCCTTAGGTATTAGGATTTAGGGTTTAGTGTTTGGGATAAAAGTTTTAGGTTATAGGTTATAAGTTATAGGTCTTCAGTATTAGGATTTACGATTAAGGTTCACAGTTTCGATGTAGGGATTAGCGTTTTAGTTTTAAATTTTAGGCTTTAGGTTTTAGGTTTTAGATATAGAATTTAAGATTAAAGTTCAAGATTTAGGCTTAGGATGTAGGTTGCAGGTTATAGGTCATAGGTATTAGGATTTAGGGCTTAGTTTCTAGGATTAAAGTTTAAGGTTTAGTTATAGGTTATAGGTCTTAGTTATTAGGATTTAGAACATTGGTTTTGGTTTTAGGGTTTACTGTTTAGGGCTTAAAGCTTAGGTTTTATGATTTCTAGGCTTTAGGTTTTAGGCATTTAAGTTTAAGTTTAAGGTTTAGGATTTGGGTGTACAAAACATATTGAAAATAATATTTCATTCCATATGATTATGTGCTTTCTTAACTTATTATTATCTTTTACCTTTTCTTGTCGTAATGCATGCTTATATCTAGTATAATCAGTAATTTTTGAGATTCATAAAATTTTATTTCTTTTTTGATTTGTTAATATCAAGCACAACTCGAGGCGCTATAAGTACAGTTGTAAGTGTCTCAAGTTCATATACCTAAAATCTGTCTAAAGGATTTATCGATCCGGCTTGATATCCTTAACCTATTGTTGATCGAGGGATAGAGCACAAAACGAGGTTAGTTTTTATTTCGTTAGTGGCTCTTTTTTACGTTGATTATATTACTTTTTACTGTAAAAACAACTTCCATGAACTTCTTCAATTACGTAATGTTTGGATCCAAAATTTGTAAGTGTAATTATTGTATTTTACTCTACACTGAGCCTTTACTTAAATATTATTATTATTTATACCTACAGTTTATCGCAGAAGACGACTCCGTTGACAATGACAATGGCTGGATTTGGTGGTTTTGATAGAGATGGTATGAACACCTATTTTTTTTCCCTTTTTGGTAAATAAATATTGATTCTTAAATAATTGCATTCCTTAATGCATGTACTTGTTATTGGGATTTATTATTAAGTTTAGGTTTAAAGGGTTTTAAGGTTAGGTCCTATAATTCAGTTTTTAGGATGTATGGTATAGGATTTGGGATATAGGATTAAAGTTTAAGGCTTAGGCTTATGATATAGCTTTTAGATTATAGGTCTTAGGAATTAGGATTTAGGGTTTAGTGTTTAGGATAAAAGTTCAAGGTTTAGGCTTATAAGTTATGGCTAAGTTATATGTCTTAGGTATTAGGATTTAGGGTTTAGTGTTTTGGATAAAAGTTTAAGGTGTAGGTTATAGGTTATAAGTTATAGGTCTTCAGTATTAGGATTTACGATTAAGGTTCGTGGTTTAGATGTAGGGATTAGGGTTTTAGTTTTAAATTTTAGAATTTAGGTTTTAGGTTTTAGATATAGTATTTAAGATTAAAGTTCAAGATTTAGGCTTAGGATGTAGGTTATAGGTTATAGGTCTTAGGTATTAGGATTTAGGGTTTAGTGCCTTGGATTAATGTTTAAGGTTGAAGGTTATAGGTTATAAGTTATAGGACTTAGGTATTAAGATTTACGGTTTAGTTTCTAAGATTAAAGTTTAAGGTTTTGGTATAGGTTATAAATTATAGGACTTAAATATTAGGATTTAGGGCCATGGTTTAGGTTTTAGGGTTTATGGTTTAGGGCTTAGAGTTTTAGTTTTAAGATTTTAAGGCTTTAGGTTTTAGAACTTTAAGTTTATTTTTAAGGTTTAGGATTTGGTTGTGCAAAGCATACTGCAAATAATATTTCAGTATGATTATGTGCTTTCTTGACTTATTAGTATCTTTTACCTTTTCTTATCGTAAGGCATTCTTATACCTCGCATAATCTGTAACTTTTAAGATTCCTAAAATTTTATTTCTTTCTTGATTTGTCAATATCGAGCATAACTTGAGGTCCTATAAGTTTAGATGTAGGTGTCTCACACTCAAATATAAAAAATCTATTAAATGGATTTTTGGATCTAGCCTGATATCTTTAACCTGTTGTTCATCGACGGGTAGAACACAAAATGAGATTAGTTTATGTTGCATTAGTGACTCTTTTTTACATTGATTATATTACTTTTTGTTTTAAAAACAGCTTCTGTGGACTTCTTTAGTCACCTAATGTTTGGATCCAATTTTGGCAAGAGTTATTACAGTATTTTACTCTACACTGAACCTTTGCTTCAATATTATATTTATTTATACCTATAATTTGTCGCAGAAGACGATTCCGTTGATGATGACAATGGTTAAATTTGGTGGTTTTGATAGAGATGGTATGAACACCCATTTTTGCCCTTTTTGGTAAATAAAAATTGATTCTTAAATAATTGCATTCCACAACACATGAACTTATTGTTGGGATTTATTTTAAGTTTAGGGTTAAGGGGTTAGAGTTTTAAGGTTAGGTCATATGATTTAGCAATTAGGATATATGGTATAGGATTTAGGATATAGGATTAAAGTTTAAGGCTTAGGCTTAGGATGTAGCTTGTAGATTATAGGTCTTAGATGTTAGGAATTAGGATTTAGTGTTTAGGTTAAAATTTCAAGGTTAAGGCTTATACGTTATAAGCTAGGTTATAGGTCTTAGGAATTAGGATTTAGGGTTTAATGTTTTGAATAAAAGTTTAAGCTTTAGGTTTTAGGTTATAGGTTATAAGCTATAGGTCTTATGTATTAGGATTTACGATTAAGATTCATGGTTTAGGTATAAGGATTAAGGTTTTAGTTTTAGATTTTAGGTTTTAGATGTAGTATTTAAGATTAAAGTTATAGATATAGGTTTAGGATGTAGGTTGTTGGTTATAGGTCTTAGGTACTAGGATTTAGGGTTTAGTGCTTAGGATTAAAGTTCAAGGTTAAAGATTATAGGTTGTAGGTTTTGAGTCATAGGACTTAGGTATTAGCATTTACGGTTTAGTTTCTAGGATTAAAGTTGAAGGTTTAGCTATAGGTTATCAATTATAGTTCTTATATATTAGGATTTAGGACCATGGTTTTCGTTTTAGGGTTTACCATTTAAGGCTTAGAGTTTAGGTTTTAAGATTTTTGAGGTTTTAGATTTTAGATATTTATGTTTAAGTTTAAGGTTTAGGATTTGGGTGTACAAAGCATATTGCACATAATATTTCAGTATGATTATGTGCTTTTTTAGCTGATTAATATCTTTTACCTTTTCTTGTCATAATGCATGCTTATACCTGGTACAATCTTTAATTTTTGAGATTCATAAAATTTTATTTCTTTTTTTATTTGTCAATATCGAGCACAACTGGAGGCGTTGTAAGTATAGTTGTAGGTGTATCAAGCTCAATTACTAAAAATCTATCTAAAGGATTTTTCGATCCGGCTTGATATCCTTAACGTGTAGCTAATCAAGGGATAGAGCACAAAACGAGGTTAGTTTATATTCCGTTAGTGACTCTTTTTTATGTTGATTATATTACTTTTTGTTGTAAAAATAGCTTCCGTGGACTTCTTCAGTCATGTATTGTTTAGATCCATTTTTTGTAAGTGTAATTACAGTATCTTACTTTACACTGAACCTTTGTTTCAATATTATTATTATTTATACCTACAATTTGTCACAGAAGACGACTCCGTTGATGATGACAATGGTTGGATTTGGTGGTTTTGATAGAGATGGTATGAACACCCATTTTTTTTTTCCCTTTTTGGTAAAAAATATTGATTCTTAAATAATTGCTTTCCTTAACGCATGTACTTATTCCTGGGATTTATTTTTAAGTTTAGGATGAAAGGGTTATAGTTTTAAGCTTTAGGTCCTAGGATTTAGTATTTAGGATATATGGTATAGGATTTAGGATATAGGATTAAAGTTTAAGTCTTAGGTTTTTGATGTAGCTTGTAGAATATAGGTCTTAGGTATTAGGACTTAGGGCTTAGTGTTTAGGATGAAAGTTCAAGGTGTAGGCTTATAGGTTATAGGCTAAGTTATAGGTCTTAGGTATTAGGATTTAGGGTTTAGTGTTTTGGCTAAAAGTTCAAGGTTTAGGTTATAGGTTATAGGTTATAAGTTATTGGTCTTAGGTATTAGGATTTACGATTAAGGTTCATGGTTTAGGTATAGGGATTAGGGTTTTAGTTTTAGATTTTAGGTTTTAGGTTTTAGATGTAAAATTTAAGATTAAAGTTCAAAATTTTGGCTTAGGATATAGATCTTAGGTATTAGGATTTAGGGTTTAGTAATTCTAAGATTAAAGTTTAAGGCTTAGTTATAGGTTATAAATTATAGGTCTTAGATATTAGGATTTAGGAACATGGTTTTGGTTTTAAGGTTTGCCGTTTAGGGCTTAGAGTTTATGTTTTAAGATTTTTAGGCTTTAGGTTTTAGGTATTTAAGTTTAAGTTTAAGGTTTAGGATTTGGGTGTACAAAGCATATTGCAAATAATGTTTCATTCAGTATGATTTTGTGCTTTCCTAAGTTATTATTATCTTTTACCTTTTCTTATCATAATGCATGCTTATATCTTGTATAATTAGTAATTTTTGTGATTCATAAAATTTTATTTCTTTTTTGATTTGTCAATATCGAGCACAACTGGAGGCGCTATAAGCATAGTTGTAGGTGTCTTAAGCTCAAATACCAAAAATCAGTCTAAAGGATTTATGGACCCGACCTGATATCCTTAACCTATTGTTTGTCAACAGATAGAGCAAAAAACGAGGTTAGTTTATATTCTGTTAGTGGCTCTTTTTTACGTTGATTATATTACTTTTTTCTATAAAAATAGCTTCCGTGGATTTCTTCAGTCATGTATTGTTTGGATCCAATTTTGGTAAGTGTAATTGCAGTATTTTACTCGACACTAATCCTTTGCTTCAATATTATAATTATTTATACCTTCAATTTGTCACAGAAGACGACTCCGTTGATGATGACAATGGCTGCATTTGGTGGTTTTGATAGACATGGTACGAACACCCAGTTTTTTGCCCTTTTTGGTAAATAAATATCAATTCTTAAATAATTGCATTCCTTAATGCATGTACTTGTTGTTGGGATTTATTTTTAAGTTTAGATTTAAAGGGTTTTAAGGTTAGGTCCTATGATTTAGTGTTTAGGATATATGGTCTAGGATTTAGGATATAGGATTAAAGTTTAAGGCTTAGGCTCAGGATATAGCTCGTAGAATATACATCTTAGGTATTAGAATTTAGGGTTTAGTGTTTAGTTATAGGATATAAATTATGTCTTAGATGTTAGGATTTAGGACCATGGTTTTTGTTTTAGGGTTTACCGTTTTGGGCTTAGAGTTTAGGTGTTAAGGTTTTTAGGCTTTAGGTTTTAGGTATTTAAGTTTAAGTTTTAGGTTTAGCATTTAGGTGTGCAAAGCATATTGCAAATAATATTTCCTTTAGTATGATTATGTGCTTTCTTAACTTGCTATTATCTTTTACCTTTTCTTGTCGTAATGCATGCTTATATCTGGTATAATCTGTAATTTTTTAGATTTATAAAATTTTATTTCTTTTTGGATTTGTCAATATCGAGCACAACTAGAGGCGATATAAGTACAGTTGTAGGTGTCTCAAGCTCAAATATAAAAAACCTATCAAATGGATTTTTGGATGTAGCTTGATATCTTTAACCTGTTGTTGATCGAGGGGTAGAGCACAAAACGAGGTTAGTTTATATTGCGTTAGTGACTCTTTTTTACATTGATTATATTACTTTTTACTTTAAAAACAGTTTCCGCGGACTTCTTTAGTCACCTATTGTCTGGATTCAATTTTGGTAAGAGTTATTACAGTGTTTTACTCTACACTGAACCTTTGCTTCAATGTTATAATTATTTATACCAACAATTTGTCGCAGAAGAAGACTTTGTTGATGTTGACAATGGTTGGATTTGGTGGTTTTGATAGAGATGATATGAACACCCATTTTTGTCCTTTTTGGTAAATAAAAATTTATTCTTAAATAATTGCATTCCGTAACTCATGTTTTGGATTTTAGGTTTTAGATGTAGTACTTAAGATTAAAGTTCAAGATATAGGTTTAGGATGTAGGTTGTTGACTATAGGTCTTAGGTATTAGGATTTAGGGTTTAGTGCTTAGGATTAAAGTTTAAGGTTAAAGATTATAGGTTATAGGTTTTAAGTTATAGGACTTAGGTATTAGGATTTAGGGTTTAGTTTCTAAGATCAAAGTTTAAGGTTTAGCTATAGATTATAAATTGTAGATCTTTTATATAAGGATTGAGGACCATGGTTTTGGTTTTAGGGCTTACTGTTTAGGGCTTAGAGTTTAGGTTTTAAGATTTTTAGGCTTTAGATTTCAGGTATTTAGGTTTAAGTTTAAGGTTTAGGATTTGGATGTACAAAGTATATTGCAAATAATATTTCATTATGATTATGTTCTTTTTTAACTTATTAATATCTTTTACCATTTCTTGTCATAATGCATGCTTATACCTGGTATAATCTTTAATTTTTGAGATTCATAAAATTTTATTTCTTTTTCTATTTGTCAATATCAAGCACAACTAGAGGCTTTACAAGAACAGCTATATGTGTCTAAAGCTCAAATACCAAAAATCTATCTAAAAGATTTTTGGATCCGGCTTGATATCCTTAACTTGTTGTTGATCGAGGGATAGAGCACAAAACGAGGTTAGTTTATATTCCGTTAGTGGCTCTTTTTTACGTTGATTATATTACTTTTTGCTGTAAAAATAGCTTCTGTGGACTTCTTCAGTCACGTATTGTTTGGATCCAATTTTTGTATGTGTAATTATAGTATCTTACTCTACACCAAACCTTTGCTTCAATATTATAATTTTTTATAACTACAATTATTCGCAGAAGACGACTCCGTTGATGATGACAATTGTTGGATTTTGTGGTTTTGATAGAGATGGTATGAACACCCATTTTTTTCCCCTTTTTGGTAAATAAATTTTGATTCTTAAATAATTGCATTCCTTAACGCATTTACTTAATTTTGGGATTTGTTTTTAAGTTTAGGGTCAATGGGTTATAGTTTTAAAGTTTAGGTCCTAGGATTTAGTATCTAGGATATATGGTATAGGATTTAGGATATAGGATTAAAGTTTAAGTCTTAGGCTTTTGATGTAGCTTGTGAAATTTTTGTCTTAGGTATTATGACTTCGGGCTTAGTGTTTAGGGTAAAAGTTCAAGGTGTAGGCTTATAGGTTATAGGCTAAGTTATAGGTCATAGGTATTAGGATTTAGGGTTTAGTGTTTTGGATAAAAGTTCAAGGTTTAGGTTACATATTATAGGTTATAAGTTATAGGTCTTAGGTATTAGGATTAAGGATTAAGGTTCATGGTTTAGGTATGGGGATTAGGCTTTTAGTTTTAGATTTTGGGTTTTAAGTTTTAGATGTAGAATTTAAGATTAAAGTTCAAGATTTAGGCTCAAGATGTAGGTTGTAGGTTATAGGTCTTAGGTATTAGGATTTAGGGTTTAGTTTCTAGGATTAAAGTTTAAGGTTTAGTTATAGGTTATAAATTATAGGGATTAGGGTTTTAGTTTTAGATTTCAGGTTTTAGGTTTTAGATGTTGTATTTAGGATTAAAGCTCATGATTTAGGTTTAGGATGTAGGTTGTAGGTTATAGGTCTTAGGTATTAGTATTTAGGGTTTAGTGCTTAGGATTAAAGTTTAAGGTTAAAGGTTAAAGGTTATAGGTTATAGGTTATATGTTATAGGACATAGGTATTATGATTTAGGGTTTAGTTTGTAGGATTAAAGTTTAAGGTTCAGTTATAGGTTATAAATTATAGGTTTAGTTATAGGTTATAAATTATAGGGATTAGGGTTTTAGTTTTAGATTTTAGGTTTTAGGTTTTAGATGTTGTATTTAGGATTAAAGCTCATGATTTAGGTTTAGGATGTAGGCTGTAGGTTATAGGTCTTAGGTATTAGTATTTAGGGTTTAGTGCTTAGGATTAAAGTTTAAGGTTAAAGGTTATAGGTTATAGGTTATATGTTATAGGACATAGGTATTCGGATTTAAGGTTTAGTTTCTAGGATTAATGTTTAAGTTTCAGTTATAGGTATTTAAGTTTAAGTTTAAGGTTTAGGATTTGGGTGTATAAAGCAAATTACAAATAATATTTTAGTATGATCATGTGCTTTCTCAACTTACTAATATCTTTTACCTTTTCTTATCGTAATGCATGCTTATAGCTAGTATAATCTGTAATTTTTTAGATTCATAAAATTTTATTTCTTTTTTGATTTGTCAATATCGAGCACAAATACAGGCGCTAGAAGTATAGTAGTAAGTGTCCCTAGCTCAAATACCCAAAATCTATCTAAATGATTTTTGGATCCAGCCTGATATCCTTAACCTGTTGTTAATCAAGGGATAGAGCACAAAACGAGGTTAGTTTATATTACATTAGTGGCTCGTTTTTTACAATGATTATATTACTGTTTGCTATAAAAACAGCTTTTGTGGACTGCTTCAATCACATATAATTTGGATCCAGTTTTGGTAAGTATAATTACAGTTTTTTACTCTACACTGAACCATTGCTTCAATGTTATAATTATTTATACCTACATTTTGTCACAGAAGATGGGTCCGTTGATGATTATTTGCAAAGCATATTGCAAATAATATTTCATTTAGTATGATTATGTGCTTTCTTAACTTATTATTATCTTTTACCTTTTCTTGTCATAATGCATGCTTATATCTGGTATAATCTGTAATTTTTGAGATTCATAAAATTTATTTCTTTTTTAATTTGTCAATATCGAGCATAACTGGAGGCGCTATAAATACAGTTGTAGATGTCTCAAGCTCAAATGCTAAAAATCTGCCTAAAGGATTTATGGATCCAGCCTGATATCCTTAACCTGTTGTTGATTGAGGGATAGAGAACAAAATGAGGTTAGTTTTTATTCTGTTAGTAGCTCTATTTTGCGTTGATTATATTACTTTTTGCTATAAAAATAGCTTCCGTCGACTTCTTCAGTTTTGTATTGTTTGGATCCAAATTTGGTAAGTGTAATTATAGTATTTTACTTTACACTGAGCCTTTGCTTTAATATTATAATTATTTATGCCTACAATTTGTCGCAGAAGACGACTCCGTTGACGATGACAATGTCTAGATTTGGTGGTTTTGATAGAGATGGTATGAAAACCTATTTTTTGCTGTTTTTGGTACATAAATATTGATTCTTAAATAATTGCATTCCTAGCGCATGTACTTGTTGTTGGGATTTATTTTTAAGTTTAGGTTTAAAGGGTTTTAAGGTTAGGTCCTATGATTCAGTATTTAGGATATATGGTATAGGATTTAGGATATAAGATTAAAGTTTAAGGCTTAGGCTTATGATATAGCTTGTAGATTATAGGTCTTAGGAATTAGGATTTAAGGTTTAGTGTTTAGGATAAAAGTTCATGGTTTAGGCTTATAAGTTATAGGCTTAGGTCTTAGGTATTCAGATTTAGGGTTTAGTGTTTTGGATAAACGTTTAAGGTTTAAGTTATAGGATATAGGTTATAAGTTATAAGTCTTAGGTATTAGGATTTACGATTAAGGTTCATGGTTTAGGTGTAGGGGTTAAGGTTTTAGTTTTAGACTTTAGGCTTAAGGTTTTAGGTTTTAGATATAGTATTTAAGATTAAAGTTCAAGATTGAGGCTTAGGATGTAGGTTGTAGGTTATAGGTATTAGGTATTAGGATTTAGGGTTTAGTGCCTTGGATTAAAGTTTAAGGTTAAAGGTTATAGGTTATAGGTTATAGGTTATAGGTTATAGGTTATAGGTTATAGGTTATAAGTTATAAGACCTAGGTATTGAGATTTACAGTTAAGTTTCTAAGATTAAGGTTTAGTTATAGGTTATAAATTATAGGTCTTAAATATTAGGGTTTAGGACCATGGTTTAGGTTTTAGGGTTTACGGTTTAGGGCTTAGAGTTTTAGTTTGAAGATTTTTAGGCTTTAGGTTTTAGGTCTTTAGCTTTATGTTTAGGGTTTAGGATTTGGTTGTGCAAAGCATACTACAAATAATATTTCAGTATGATTACGTGCTTTCTTGACTTATTAGTACCTTTTACCTTTTCTTGTCGTAATGCATGCTTATAGTTGGTATAATCTGTAATTTTTTAGATTCATAAAATTTTATTTCTTTTCTGATTTGTCAATCAATGAGTCGCACAAATGTTCGGCCTTTAACAGTATCATCTACAGAGCAAATTAAGAGAATTCTATAACTCTTATAGAGAGGGTTAAAGAAGTGCTAAAATTATAAAAGCTTAAGTCTATTTATAGTAGATTTAGGACAATTTGGAAATTTTATTGATGGTATCTGCTGGTCAAGTCAGCTCACTTGTAGTTCATCCTTTTAGCTTTCTAACGATATATCACATGAAATTTTTAGACTTCGGATAAAATAGATATTGTTCCCTTTGTTCAATGGAGAGAGTCATCTTGTACTAAATTCTGGAATTTGTTACAGTTGATTCTCACGTCACTTGTGATCGAGTAGATCCTTGTCCTCCCAAACCCGCAATCTCCTCCTCAACTCTCTCTTTCTCACCACCCCACCACTATTTGCAGGCAGGTTTTTTTAGACCTACCCATTGAGAGTGTTAACTGTCAAGCCTTTCAACTTTCTTCTTCTCTTCACAAAGGTCTTGAATATGGACTTGTGGGTTTTCTCTTGGTATAGAAATGCTTTATCTAAGGTTGGTCTTGTTGCCTTTTATTTTTAGTATTTAATTTCTTGGGTGTCTGTCAAGATTTCATTTTTATTGTTTTGCTGTTGTTCCATGTGAGTTGTGGGCGTTTCCCCTTTCCAGGCATGGATTATAGAGAAAGAAGTCCTGTTTGCTTCAATTTTTCGCTTTACTCTAATGGTTCTAAAACTACCTCAGAATCATTTCTAAACTAGCACGGATGTGGCAACAGTTGTATCATTCTTATGTGTTATTTCATGACTAACTGAGGTTAAGCATGACAGTTGTTCCTGCTACATCAATCTCTGTGCATTCATATCCCTATACTAAAAGAATTTTGTCCATGAAAAGTCTACATACACAAACATGAGAACACGTTTTTTTTCAGTTGCTATTTGCTACTACATCAAATTTATAGAAACATTGCAATTATGATATTATTGGCTATCAAAATGCTTGAAATGTCTCAAAAACGCTAATTCAAAGTGAGATATATTTTTGTACTCAAAATTGTTTAACTTTAATTTAATAAATACATATATATTTTATTATTCAAATATATTTATAAAACTAAAATGCATTATTAGTATATGTCTCTTTTTATCATTTCTTCTAACCATTCAATAACATTTATCAATTATCTATATTAAATACAATTAAATATAATGATCGTCCAGTAATTAACAATCATAAGCAATGCCAACAATTATCCTCTTTCATTTGTAAACGCTAATAAGTTTTGGGCTCCACCTCTCTTAAATTCCTTGTCACACGAGAGTTCAGATACTCTGTCCAAGACTACTCTATCTAATTAAAATACGTTATCGTTTTCGGTTAAAAATTTTAAGTTACTCATTCATAAAGTCACGCCCACTCATAAGTGTAGGCTTTTGTTAAATTCTTTTTATACTTTTATTTTAATTTTGATTATACTACTATTATTTTAATAAAAATTTAAATTGAATTATTACTTTAATAAAAATTCAATTAAATTATGATTATAATTATAATTATAATCATGTTATTATTAATTTTTTAAAAATAAAATTAAAAAGAAAAAAATTGTATAAGTGCACGGCCACTTATGTGACAAATTTTAATTTTAATTTTAATTTTTGTTTTCAATTTTTAAATTTTAAATAAAATTAAAATGATAAGAATAAAAAACAATGAATTAAATTATAATTATGTTATTATTAATTTTTAAAAAATAAAATTAAAAAGAAAAATTGCATAAGGGCATGAGCATGCACTTATGTGACAAATTTTAATTTTAATTTTAATTTTTGTTTTCTTTTAATTTTTAAATAAAATTGAATTTAAAAGGATAAAATAAAATGAAATATTAATTTTAATTATTACTTTAATAAAAATAAATTAAAATTTAATTACTACTTTAACAAAAAATTAAATTAAATTATAATTATAATTATGCTATTATTAATTTTATAAAAAATTTAAAATAAAAAGAAAGAAAGTTAAATAAGTGCACGAAAAAAGTCAAATAAGTGCACGGGTATGCACTTATGTGATAAATTTTAATTTTTGTTTTAATTTTAATTTTAAATTTAATTTTATAAAATTTTCAATTTTTTAATTTTAGTTTTTTAATTAAAATTTTAAGATAAAGATTTAATTTTTAAAAATTTATTAATTTATTAAATTAGACTATATTACATATGCGGAATAATTTGTTTTGATTTTAATTGATTAATTTACTAAAATAGAATATATAATTTATAAATTATATAATTTTATACATAAACAGGTAATACTAAAGAGCTAATTTTACCAAATATTTTTAATAAACAGTTGATGATATCTGTTGGTTAAGTCAGCACACTTGTAGTTCATCCTTTTAGCTTTCTAACGGTATATCACATGAAATTTTTAGACTCTGGATGAAAGAGATATGACTTTTACACGATAACATCACTGATGCCAGTAGAGGCCGCATTGCTATCCTCATAGAAATTGTGTCCTTATTTCATCGTTTAAATTGTATTGAGATAAACCAAGTCAAATAAAGTTATCTTCATAAAAGTTGTAGCTTATTCTCTTGGCTTCCTAATGGTATAAAGTTTGTAATTTTTAACATCAAAATTGAAAATTATGATTTTTACAAGTTTGAGTGACACATCAGGAGTGTACGATCATGCACTAGCGCTTCACTAATAGGAGTGCACGATCGTACTATTTTTTTATTTATTTTAAAAATTTTATTTAAAAAATTAAAATAATAGAAAAACAAAAATTAAAATTTGACTCAAATTTTGTTTTTCTTTTTTATCATTTTAATTTTAATAAATGTTAATTTTATTTAAAAATTAAAAAATTAAAATTAAAATTAAAATTTGTAACATGAGTGCACGGGTGTTACTTAAGTGCATGCTCGTGCATTTATTCAATTTTTTCTTTTTAATTTTATTTTTCTAAAAATTAATAATAACATAATTAAAATTAAAATTAAAATTAAAATTATTGTTTTAAATTTTTGTCATTTTATTTTAATTTTAATTTTTATTTAAAAATAAAAAATTAAAATCAAAATCAAAATTTGTCACATAAGTGATAATAAGTTAGTAACATAATTATAATTATAATTTTATTTTATTTTATTAAAGTAATAACTAAATTTAAATTAAATTTAAATTTTTATTAAAATAATAGTAGTATAATTAAATTTAAAATAAAAATAAAAAATAAAAAAACTTAACTTATGCATGGGCATGAGTTCATAAATGAGTAGCTTAAAATTTTTAAGCGAAAGAGACGATGTATTTTAATTAAACAGGGTAGTCTAAGTATGAGGACCTGAACTTTAATTATCTACCACATAATTGATTATTGTATAATTATCAGATGAATTTTAACTTAAAATAAATTCAATATTTTTTTTTACTCTTAAGATTTGGACGATTTGGACACACATTGGAAGAGTCTTATTGTATCTCTAACATAACTATTATAAGTATGATATTTGTTAATATTTAAATGTAATTTCAATT
>JAOSBN010175875.1:0-19881 GCA_027563595.1 Erythroxylum suave | reverse complement strand
CATCAAACCCATCCCAGACACAGATACAGACACACCCACACCCACCACCGCTCCACATCGACGTCTATCAACAACATCCACCTCCTCCAGCGGCTCCTTCCACTCAACAAACTCCCAGCCAACCTCGTCCCATCCACCCCCGCAGCCGCTCCGCTTCACCCCATCCCAAGAAGCCCTCCACGTCTCGTGCAGCAACACACTCAAATCCGAAGCCAACACCCACTTCGCACGCGGCGACTACTCGTCCGCCCTGTCGACGTACGACCGCGCCCTCGCCGAACTGCCTGTGTACCTCGACTACGAGCTCGCGGTACTGCAGAGCAACGTCGCGGCATGCCACCTACGGCTCGAGGAGTGGCGGGAGGCCGTCAAGGCGGCGGAGAAAGGCTGGACGTGTCTCGAGAGCGTCGACCCAACCGGGACGAAAGACGGGGATGCCGAGGGGGCAGGGGATGTCGTCGAACTGCCTGAAGGAGACGAGGACGCCGCGGTCAAGACCCTCCAGCTGTCGGACCAGCGGCGTCAGGACGTCCAGCGCATCCGCACGAAGCTGCTGCTGCGGCGGGCCAGAGCGAGATACATGCTCGGTACGACCGAGTCACCGCCGACAAAGAAAGACGACAAGAACCCGTTCGCGCAGGCGGCCAGCCTCACGGCGTCTGACGATACCAATTCAACAACGTCGAAGTGGTCCAGCCTCTCGGCCTCGCTGACGGACTACCAGCTGCTCTCGCAACCGATGTATTTCAAGGGTCTGCCGGCGTCGGATCAGAAGACGGTTCGTGCCGCTCTAGCCGTTCTGCCCGGGCTGGCCGAGCAGGCCAAGGAGAAAGAGGTCGCCGAGATGATGGGCAAGCTCAAGGAGCTGGGGAACGGCATCCTCAGGCCCTTCGGCTTGAGTACGGACATGTTCAAGATGGAGAAGGACCCGGTTTCGGGTGGGATGAGTCTAAAGTTCGAGGGTGGGCAGAAATAGATCTCTACGTAGCCAAATGAAGTGTTTTTTGAATGATTTTTTGATGTTTCTATCTGTTCTATCTATTGAACTGCTGGAGTTCTCGACTCTGAAGAACTCGTACTCCTGGAGTACGCCATTGTTGGCAGCTCGAAACGTCAATTGTCGTAAAGCTTCATCGATGAAGCGAGAGAACAAGGAGGCGGTCACAGCGGCTCGTCCTACTGGCCCCAGGCGTCGTCGGCGTCGGCGGCAAAAAAGTAGCCGGAGAAGACGTCGCTGCCGCTCGCCTCGTTGACGAATGGCGACGGGTCGGTCGCTTGGTCGCTGGCGTACCCCTGGGTGTACGACGGTGTCAACTGGGTGTTGAAGTCGTTGACGTTGGGGAATTGGTAGTTCATACCACCCTGGGGTACGCCGGTCATGTTCTGGCCGACTTGGTTCATCCATTGCTGTCCGCCCGTGTTGGTGCTTGGTTCCTAGCCATAAGCACTTTGGGGGGGCGCCATGGGTTGGAATGCCGACTGGCGCATTGTCGACATCATGGACTGCATGGACGGCATTGAGGACATCGACTGCATCGATGACATGGCTGGTCGGAATTGACGATTTGGTGCTGGGGCGAGCGGAGGGTACACCCTTGGTTGTTTTGCTGGCGGTGGCATATTGTCGTCATTGTCGTCGTTGACCGCAACATAGGTCGTTGTCTTTGGAGCGACAACGACGGCGTCCTCCTCGTCATCTTCTTCCTCGTCGACAATAGCAACCTTTCTCTTCTTTGACGGTGCAGTGCCTGGGGCACGGCGTCTCTTGCGTACCGTTGGATCCTCCAAAGTCTTGCCCAGAGCCATGGTCTCTGCCTTTTGTCCGTTGATGACACGATTGCCATCAGTCTTGTCCTTGAGAGCAAGAGGGTCGTCGACAAGCTTGTACGTTCGAGGGGCATCAAGGATGTTCTTGCAGGTAGTCTTGTTGCGAGCAAGCATGTAAACAGTGGCGTCAAAACGTTCTTCGAATGTATCATAGGTATATACCGATCGCTTCGGATTGTTGCTCCAGTGTCTGTGTTGTAGGTGGTCTGCCGTCTTGCTTCGCGTGATCAGGTGCTCGAGAATGTCCCAGCACACAGCCTCGACGAAGAGATTGTCATGATCATCCCTCTTCCATGTTTCGATGTACTTCTTGTTATCTGCGGCGAGTACCACTGACTTGAACGCCTGGAAGAGAGTGTGAACAAGCATACGCTTCTGTTCATCAGTCTGCGGAAGTGTGGCATCAACCTTGGTCTCTGGGACCACTTCTGTTTGATATCTTAGGGCCTGTTCACGGTTGCTAAAACAAGTTGGCATGTTGACATGACCCAAATTTCCAGAGGCGATGTCTTTGGCTGTGTAGAAGACTCTGGCTTGTTCATAAGCTGACATGCCCTTGTAGCCAGCGCGAAAAGCCTGCTTGTTGGCCAGCTGGTGTGCGACGATGTAGTCATCGTGTTGCTGCACCTCATCTTCGTCGTTCGCGTCGTTGACAGCATGGACACTCGAGTCGAGCTGGCCAGGAGTCATGGCTGCTGGAAATGACTGAGCGACATGCCTGCCGTTATCAGATCCTTCTGCAACACCCAATTCCAGAATCTTTCCAACTGTCAGCTTCATTGTGGTAGTATGTGTGGGTTTTCGTGGTTTGGGATGAGGAGAAGAAGTTTCCTGATGAGTGTGTGAAGGATAGAAGTGTCTTGATCAATGTTTAGAAGTGCTGGAGTGTCTTGTCAAGGAATTGTCTTGAGCGGAGTGAAGTTTGGCAGTGATTTATGGGAAGGGTTGTGACTGAGACTTCGAGGTTTATGTAGAAAGGACAATGGTGCTCCAGCAACAGGACTTCAGTGACAACAGAGTCTCTGAAATGCTCTCATTGGCTGTCCAATACACACGGGCATTAGCGGCTGCCTCCGCAGGGAGGCTGGTTGAATGTATTCACCCTTTTCATACTAGCTCTCTCAGATAAGAACTTCACATAATCAATACTCGACCGCTCATTGGCTGACAGGAGGCAGGAAAAAAAATGTAGACGGGACCTACCGAGATATAGACGCTAGCGTCTACTAGTTGACTGAAGTCCTTTGTCCTTCCCTTCACCAGCCTTGTGCAGCCTATCAATAGGACTATTGTTCCCTATTGTAGCCGACTTTATAAGCAGCAAGGTAGGCATACCTATTCGAGTCCGAAACAAAGTGGACAAAGGCATCGAAGCTGGCGTGGTTTGGTCCAGCATTTCGTGCATGCTGAGCAGCCAACGCAGATGAACCTGGCTGTACAAAGACCTGCAAGATCCAATCAGTAATGTCAATAAGAAGGTGAGGATCTTCATCAAGATCAATATCGACATCTCTGGTATATGTCATGCTGGGGACGCTTCTTACCTGTTTTATCTTGATATGCCATGTTTCCTGTAGCCCACAGGTACCGATAGAGGTGTTGACACATTTGAAGGTCTCTATGATGATTGAGATCAGTTCTGAGCTCCAGAGTCTCTTCTTCACGTTCTTTTGCGGTCGCTCTGAGTCTTCTAACAAGCTGTTGAGACATGATAAGGCTGCTGGTCGTGGCAGAGCTATTCACGAGTCAGTTGGTATCCAAGAAGTCAGAACATCCTTGCTCACCTCAAGTAAGTTCAGTGCTGCGTGATGCTTGAAGGGTCTGGCCATGCCTGCAAGTACATACCGTATGGCACAAAAGATTGTTCTTGAATGATTAAAAGAAATCAGGAACGACTTACCAGGCTCAAGAAGACGGCTGAACAAATTCGAGGACAGATTGCTGTTCAAGTAGTCAATTCATGAGGTCATTGATTGCACCTTCACGTCTGGGAGTTCTCACCTTCACACAGAACGACTTCTTCAGCAACAGAAACCAAGACAAAGATAGCCCAGTCAGTCTTCACTCGGGCAAGCAAACAAAAAGGCCCCAAAGCTTGAACAGTATATGAATAAATTTATATATACAAGTTTGTGAGTTGAAGAAAAAGCAAGGTCAGTCCAGCCAGGTTTTCTGCATATGTGTGAAGACGCAGCGGCCAAGACAACACGACTCACCGCGAAACGAAGCAAACATTGGTCAACACAGAATCTTCCAGGCCAAGACTCGCGAGGGAGAGCAACAAATCATGGCGCAAACGAGGGGGAGTATGCGGCTGGAGTTCTCTGAGCGAGAACGCACTTCACTAGCTGTAGGAGAGCGTTTGAGTGGCTATAACGAGACAAGACGTCGGAAGGACGACAAGCAGGTAAAGGTTGAGAGAAAGGAGAGAGTCAGAAGCATCATCATGTACAGGACAGTCTACTAGACAAAAACGTTGTGCTCGACGGCGTCTTACAAAAGCGATGTCGTTTGAGAGGTCGTCATGATACGATCGTTTGTTAGACCCTGAACGAAGAGAAGAATCGTATGCAACGTGTCAGAACCCGGTACCAACTAAGTTCGATGGATTGTCATTTTAAAGTTTGATTGGTCGCTAATTTGTAAAGCCGATTCCGTCCATATCATGGAAGGTGTGACGAGAATTCTTTTGACAGTACGAATGCATGGAGCACCGAACATCTGCCCACCCCTAGTCGCGCAAATAGTAGAACACAGCCAACAGTCGAAACACGACTCATGATTGCTGAGTGTGTAACAGGACTGATCGAAGAGAACAGTCTGTTCGTGGCAGCAAGCACATAGATGGATACAAGACGATTACCACAACAGCTGCTCGCAATGCAGAGTGTTTGCTATGCCCACGTAGACTATCGTATTGACAGGTTCGAGTTCATAGCACTCAAGCGCGGGCACTGAGCCATCCGTGAAGTCGCAGCTTGCTATTCAGTATGACCAGATCTTAAGTGAAAAATCAGTCACTGTGCCTGACATACTATCAATGGATTCACCAACATCCGTAAAGTGACGCTGGCCCGAAGCCGTAGCAAATACACCTCCAGCAGGGTGCAGAGATACACTATTGACCGCGTCTGTGTTCGCCTTCGTCAGTTCACTGAGCATGGGTAAAGAACTGGACATCTTAACTTACCGTCATGGACACGGTCTTCCATATTATGGTGGACTGCGAGTTCATAGTGATGTGGATTTTTCCACACTCTCACATTGCCATCTGTTCCACCTGCCCAGACTTCGTGTTCTGCGCCACTGGTTGGGAAGAGCTCGACACGCAATCTTTGATTGGTTTTGGCATGCCTACCCTCGAGCCATCCAAGCAGCTGTCCACTCTGACGAATGTCATACATTATGATACCGTCGCTCATCCGTTCCGCAATGTAGAGATACCTGCCACATGGTGACCAAAGGACCTGTGTCACGCCTTGACCACCTATGTGCTGATCCGCCTCTGTGCCCTGGACAGCAAACACGCCTAAGCATTCGCCGAACCCTCTGGCGTCATAGAGACCGACATGTCTAGTCAAGGTACCAGCGGCAAGAACGTTGTGCTGACAATCAATACCAAATGCAGACACAAAACCTCGCATGGAGGTTCCAGGATTGCTCCATGTACTTTTGCTACTCTTCGGGCCCGTGGGATACGACAAAACTGGTTGCTCTCCTGACCTTGAGAGGTCAAAAATGGAGATCAGATTATTGGATCCAGCAATGAAATGTGTTCCGTCTGGACTGAAGGTAAGGCATTGTGGTTTTATGTACGCTTCCGTGGTTGAATTCACCAGAGGATACGAGGCTACCAAACTCGATGTCAAGGCGGAGTGCAGACGAATAGGATGTTCGTTGACACTCGAGAGCACCAACGTGGTCGCAGGATCCGAGAGGTCAAATCTAGGGTACAATGTAACTGCATCTGCAGGTTCACGACTGCTAATGTGGCTGTAGGACTGCAAATGGAGTGGGCTGGGCCGTTCTTCGAGCAGCTCTGGAGGTCTAACCGGATTTCAGCTTCCGTTTGTCTCTACTGCGCTTAGTACATACATGATAAAGGTGCGGATGTGATTATCGGCGGAGTTGCTGATAACGCATGTACCGTCCGGCGACCTGCATTTCCAGGTTAGCATGTGCTCCTTCGACCTTGGTCTGCTGCTTTCATACCACTCAGCGGACTTCAAATAATTGGTCAACAGAGGTGAGTCGGTTATTTTCCGACCAGGGTCTACAGCATCTCCAGCAAAACTGGTCTTTGCCAGAAGCTTAAGAGGCAGCGCATTAGCGCGTTGAGGCCCAGAGCTCTTTTCGGCCATGGCTACCCAAAGGACACCAAGCGTCAGAGTCAGAGATACGCTACAAAGCCGTGTCGAGCAGATTGCCGCGGTCCAGCGCGTCTGGACGAGTGAAAACCCTGTCAGCTGAGTACTCGAGCTGCGATAGTGCGGGCAGCTAAGCAATCACTGCTGGTGCGCCTCCCCAGAGTCACCTCTAGTCAAGCCCCAGCTTTCGCGAGAGCGGAAGCAAGAAGAACAAATCGAGTTGCGGGGGAACAGACGCCATCGACGACATGGAGGGTGGGCGGACGCCACCCGCCGCATCGGCCGTCCCGAAACTGCAACTCAGCGTGACGATCCTGCAACTTGGATGCTGCGGCGCTGCACACACCTCGGTTGGTGCCACCCAAGTGCTGGACATCGTCTCGTCCGGGGTCTCAGATCGCCTACACACTACTGCGTAGTCTATGTCTATCGAGTCGATCAGGAACTATCCTACCTGCAGTCTGCCAATCGGGATACGTTTGGCTCATCGCCTGCCTCGGTACATACCACCGACTTGCCATTGTTAACTCACAGACATTCCCATCATGTTTCTGACACCGGCTTTGCGTGATCTCCGTGCTTCTGACAATCTTCCTTGACAGGTGTCGCGCTCTTGTTGTCGAGATCTGTGTTTCAAGCCTTCGATCGAGGTTCTCTTACGTCGTCATTGCAATTTCTCACCCCTGAAGGCAACTCTTGGATGGAAGCGAAAGCAATAACACTCGAGAAGCACGCCGTCCCACCACCTCTCAGCGTCAAGTCAAGACGTTCCACGATGGTCGGCCGATACGATGAGAAAGACGAAATCGTCGAACCAGATTCAAGTCAGAACAGTCAAGAACATGATCCACCTCTAGAAATCATCAGGACCATCTCGAGGGTGCCAGGAACCGAGCAATACCACAACAAGAATGGCCTGAGAATTGAGGGCGATGGTGAAGACCATGAACACTTTCAGGTATGCAAAGACGTGCACGCGCCTTACAGATCCTGGCTAATTCTGCTCTAGATGACCTTCAAGGTCGCGATGGCTCTGATAGGCTGCAGTCTGGCTTTTGTTGGTTCACAAATGATTCCATTGATGTGGTTGACTCTGTACACCTCAATTACAGCTGATCTTGGCTTCTCGAGCTACATCTGGCTTGCAATTGCCAGCACTCTAGGCCAGGTCGCTGCTTCAGTCAGTGTCGGTCCTCTGTCAGATCTATTGGGCCGTAAGAGTCTCATGATGACTGGCATTTTCATGTCGCTTATCGGTATGATTGTCTGCGCAGCTACTCCCTCCGCAGTCGGATTCATCGCTGGTCAAGCAGTTGCCGGATACGGTTTGATCATTGAAGAGTTGCTGGCCATTGCCATCACTGCCGAGCTGGTGCCGACAAAAAGACGTCCAATTTACGGATCGCTCATGATTGCTGGCTTCATTCCGTGGACACCAGGCGCGCTTTATGCACAATTGATGGCTAGCGTGAGCTGGAGATGGGTTGGTGTGACAATCGCCATTTGGAACGTCTTGACTGTCGTCCTCCTTGGTTTCTATTACAACCCTCCACCACGTATCAACGCCAAAGGTCTATCGAACATGGACATTGTCAGGCGAATCGACTTCGTTGGCATCCTGCTTGGTCTTGGTGGTATCACAGTCTTCATGATGGGTCTTGTCTGGGGTGGCAACCCGTACCCATGGCATGATGCTCACGTGGCCGGCTGTCTCGGAGCTGGTGGAGGGGTTTTTGTTCTTTTTATCATCTGGGAGATATGGGTTGCCAAATACCCAGTGTTCCCAAGGCGAATGGTGCAAGTCCCAAGATCTTTCTGGGCCATCATGTTCGTCATCTTCACAGCTGGTATCAACTACATTCCTCTTGTTGTTTTCTGGCCGATTCAGTCGATCGCTGTCTTTGGTACAGACCATGTTGGAACTGGTGTCAACTCTGTCGCCATCGGTATTGCAATTCTTGCTGGTGCAGTCATGTCAGCCTTCCTCTGTGGTGTTTGGAAGCGACAAATTCACTGGATCATGACCTTCTTTTGTGTCATGCAAACGGCAGGTGTGGGCGCCATGGCAGCTATCGACCCAGGCCGCATCGCTACAGCCATTGCCCCTCTTGTCTTTGGTCTGCTGGGCGTCGGAGGTGTCCAGTTCCCCAACCAGCTCGTTGTCACGATTATCACTCCTGATGATTTGCTTGCAACCATTACCTCGCTGACTTTCGCTGTCCGTGGTGTTGGCCAGGTCGTATCACTTGCAATTCTCCAGAACAGACTCACCGCCGAGGTTTACAAGAATACCATCAAATACGCAGCCTTTCCCGCTATCTCTGTAGGCGTCAACACAATCGATGGCATTACCTGGATGATGCAGAACCTGACGGCGATCCCTCTCAAGGAATACGTGGCGTACCTCCCATCAGTGGACACACCAGAGAAGTACCAAACGCTTCAGACTGCCACAGTTCAGGCATTCTCTCACAGTTTCCCGATCGTGTATTACATCGGATTGGCCTTTGGTGGTGCTGCTTGCATCGCCAGTGTCTTGATGGGCGACATCTCGCCGTACATGGATCAACACGTTGCTGTCGTGCTGCATTAAAAGGTGTTGAGTCGATATAGGTTTCAGAGAGATAGGTAGTTACCATACTAATTATCTGTGACGCCTGGTGAGGCTGCAGGTCGTCTGCATAGTAGAGACAAGAGTCTCCTACAATAACCAAAATTCATTGATCAATTCATCTTGCTTCCCTTCTCATCAGATACATGAATCTCACCGAGACTGCCATGTACCTCTCGAGTCTGTCGTTAAAGCATCGTGTAGTATGTATACTGAAGTCGTCCGTCCATCCGTAATACAAGCCCATCTCTTATCACAAATCACTCACCTTTAACTCGACGTCAGATGACTCCGAGCTCAGAGAAACATGTCATTTCGTTCAACACGGCTTGCAGTACAAGACTATCATGGGAAGATATCAAAGACGAATCACAGATCACAGGAAACAATGTAAGAACAGCAGCCAAAACAGGCCTTGTCACATTTCGTACATATGCTATTTTCACAACGACTCGAAGAGCCAGATGCCCTGAACCATGCAATGCAGTGCGCCCCCACGCAGTATGATGCAATATTTTTCGATGCCGTACCCAAAGACTCGCAAAGTAACAACGAACAGTTCATAAGTTCATCCTCTCCCATATCCGACAGCTTAGACCTGCGAGCGCTCGGACTTCTTCTTCTCAGACCAAGGCAGGTGCGAGACGGGGATGTTGAAGAAGAAGTTAGAGGAGTCGGCCATGCCGGCGAACATGTTGTACCAGGCCAAGAAGGCGGCGAGGAGGCCGAAGACGCCGCCGGCGGTGCCCAACGCACCTGAGGCAGAGACGGCGCTGACGGCCAGGGACTTGCTGAGGGCGAGGCAGAGGAAGGCGGCGTCGAGGACGATGAAGAGGGACGCAAAGGCGACGGTGGAGCGGAGGGTGAGGAGCATGCAGAGGGTGGTGAAGATGAACCAGGCCCAGAGGTACAGGGCGAAGGCGGCGTCGAAGTTGCTGACGCCGGTCTTGGCGTTGGTGTAGCTGGCGGGGATGTCGAAGGCCGGGGTCAAGATGAGGCCGAAGGAGATCCAGAAGCCGCCGTAGGAGGAGAGGGCGGTGGCGCCGAAGGTGTTGCCGATGGCCATCTCCCACATGCCGGCCAGGAGCTGGACGAGGCCGCCGTACCCGAACGCCAGGGCGACGACGATGTTGGGCTCCGTCACCTTGTCCGCCTTGAGGTTGATGAGGGAGAGGACGAAGGTCGTCAGGGCGAAGGCGCCCAACCCCAGCGGTGCCGGGTTGGCGATCTTCTTCTGTGCTGCTACGTTCTCATGCGGCGCGGGTGCGAAGTCACCGCCGGAGGCGGAGACGATCTTTGCGGCTGTGGACATGGCGGGCTTCTCTTCGTAGGAGCCGGTGGAAGACATGGAGTTCTGGGTGCTGGATAGGGGTGTGGTGGTGAGTCTTTGACTGTGATTGGATAAGGTCGGTGTATCGTAATGAGACTACTTGTCTGAGATGTTGTTCTGCTTAATGATAGGTGTGGTGTCAACGAGAGACGAACCTGTTCTTTATACCTACCTGGAGACCATCAGAACATAGTCCTCCCCGTGGAGAAGAACACCCGAGACTCCATTCGTCCAGTCTGGAGTACGGGGTATGTGTCAAAGCACAGCTTGAACGTAAAACGCATTTGAAATGTTCTGAAATCCATCATGCACAAAATCTCAAGTCCTGGAGAGTATGGCTTGCGTTTAGACGGCCTGGAACAAGCCTTGAGGGGGCACAAATGATTGGTTCAAAGTGCCGGATTGAGTGAACCGACGCATCGGTTGGTACCGAACACGAGTGCTTGGTGATGCTTGTCTTGCGAGGCAGGACCGGTCGATAGGAGCTGCTCCATGCAAGAATGGTAGAGAGGAAGATTGACGTTGACGTCCATTGGGCTGACGTTCTCCACAGCGTGGTGGAAGTTCGGGGTAGGTCCATCGTGGCGGGGATATGGAAACTCCTCGGCTGTCCAGACCAGCCCAGACTTCGCAGCTATGTGAAAAATCAACACTACAGTGTCAACTTATTTGCAAAATCGGTAACTCTATTATCACCGACCCGCTGTCACTGATGTGTGATGTAGCCTATCAGATCGCGCATGATCGCGTCACGGCCGGTACTGTCCAGAGACTTGGCCGGTGCAAAGGCTCATAGCAAAGTTTTCAGCATCACAAATAGGTAGGCGCCAAACCAATGATATTCTGCGTAGATGTAGAGGATCGTGGTTCATGGCTGACGCGAGAGCCACGTACTGGTCAGTATCATGTCAAAGACGCTGGAACAGATTCTACCTGATGGTTCCAGGGAGAGTCGGCTGACTGGCAACTGGGTTTCGGGCCTGGTAAGAGGCACGCATATTGGTGACAAATCGAGATCAATGTCGTTATTCCAATCTCGGAAAGAACAGACTCGAGGTATTCCGCAGCTGGCAAACGCAGTGCTTGTCCAGTCTCGGGGGAAGGGATACATCAAAGTTGTTCCAATGCTGCTCCATCAGCTCTGCAGTCTTCTTCGGCAAGGACTGCATTACCCACAAAAATTTTGATTGCCCTCATTTCATGTCATCTCTTTCAGTCAGCCATACTGACTGCTCGAAGGTCATACTGAATGATCGGGACATTGAGAACAAATCCCGATTTTTCCGACTTGGACGTGGAACATCGGCCATTCGACGTGGCCACGACTCGAATAGTCAAGCAAAGCCTTACAGGAGGCCATGCAATTTGAAGATAGGACTCAACCATGACTTCGCTTGCTCTCGCTCATTCATGAGCCTACCTCGAGTCTCACGGAACTGAACGCTTGAAGACACAAGCTAGACATGTGTCCATGCAACGGTGTCCAGGAGAAAGAAGATAGAGCCAGAAATGACGAACAGGGATAGATATGCATGCGTGTAGCGAGCTCTTTCGTGTACCTGCGGTGGCATGTTGCCAACGGGTCCTGCTGTTGAAGTCGGCAAGGCCTTTACCTGTTTATCAACTTGAGTAAGCTGTTCAAACTCAACAAGAACATATTTCCGAGTTGATTTAGCAATCAATTTCCAGTTCCATGTTGTCAAGCTTGCATTGAGAGTCAGTAGAGGCCTGCTGAAGGCGACAGGACGAAATCCAAGTCACTATGGTGGAATGATCTGTTACGATATCCAAATGATTGCTGATGTCTTTTTACTTGAATGGTGTTTGGCGTTTCCAAGCCTATGAGTTATCTCACTGCTTGGTCAAATTCTTCTAAGATTTGTGTATTGCGTACTAAATGCCTCGTTGTAGTGGTATGCTTATTCAATGATTGACTACGCCTCTCTCATACTCTCGAGTGTTCCGACTTCCAACAACGCCTCGCTAAACATCGTATCGTGTATCGCGTTCACTATCACGTCATCACACGACTCACGAAGGCGTGTAGACTGGAATTGTTCGAACATGGTCACTTTTTGGCTTCCATTTTGGCCTTGATCGCTGCTTCTTCGGCCTCCTTTTTCTTCGCGTCCGCTGTGATACAGTCAGGTCAGGTTTGATCGAAATGTAAGGGTGTTTGAAAGCGCATGTGGGTTTTGTTCGGACCTTTGGCTTGCTTTTCTACCATGATCTTCCTGGCATCTTCCTTCGACTTCTGGAGTTCGCTGCCTGACTGTTGGCTGCCACCTTTCTACAACGGCGTGTCAGTATTTTGACTTCAAATGCATGTTTTCGGTCGTCTTGGTATCCTGCGATCGTCGAAATCCCTGCGATGTCCTGCACGAATGACTTAGCAATCAAGACTTACCATGGCAGCCTGCTTCTTCTGGTTTTTGGCGCGAGCCAAATCTCTTTGATTTCCGCGAGTCATTTTGGAAAGTGCTGCGAGATTGCGGGGACCGTCAAATTGTACGAGAGTGTGCTACAATGCAAGAGCTAAGATAGCAGATGGATCGAAGAACGATTGAAGAATAGTAAAAAGTTGTGGCTAAAATATGCGCAAGGTAGGTGAGGCGCAGGCAACATTCGGTCACTCCTACGGCTTCAGCCGCCTTTCTTCGGCAGTAAGCGAGTTAGTACATCAATCTGCATTTACAGCCTGCTGAATAACGACAGCAGCTCTTTGGGGTTACCATTCGTCGCCTGGCATGTAACATATTCTGTCGGGACCATTCCTTCATATCCTTCAGACCGATACGTATATTACATGCCGCAACCCGATGTTCTCGAATAAAATTGGTTCAGACATGCGGAGAAAACACCTTACAATACTAGGAAGAGCGGTCAAAAAGCCTCGCCTTATTGATGGTATCGAGCCTATGATGAGCAAGGCAGGCTGGAATGCTACTGTAGCTGTTCTTGGTGTAAGAGTATGATTGCATGCAAATAAAATCTCTCCACCTCTTCCCCGACCTCCACTCATGTAGTGTTCTTAGGAACGACTTGCTCCGTCACTTGCGCGAGCGCATGACGGAACTAAGAAGATGCTCACATAGCATGTCACACCGATAAAGCGCCTTCTACAAAGCCGATACATTCTCCAAAGCCAACGCATGAGTCCGAGTCAATATCACCTGCCCACGCCGTCAACCTTACAGCATCGCCGTCATGTAGATAAGTCCTCCGCTCGCCATTGCTCAGCTCAAACTCTTGTTTGCCACCCTTTGTTGACTCCAAGAGGCATCCATATGATCCTGGCGCGGAGCCCGAGATTGTTCCTGTTCCTAGAAGATCACCAGTGTTCAATGAGCAGCCATTACTGGTCTGATGAGCCACTAGAGACGACAAGGGCCAGTATAGATCGCGAAAATTGCTCTTGCAAACTGTAGAATACACGCGAGAGTGGATGATGTCGACCTGCGTGGCAATATCGTAATGACATGGTTGTACGTCTTGTTGAAGATAGGGTGCAATTGAGGTGTTCGAGTCGTGAGGTGGAGGCGAACAAGCAAACGGCTGCAAGGCGTCGAGCGTCACGACCCAAGGAGATAACGTGGTACCAAGAGATTTCCCGTTGAGAGGTCCTAGTGGTGGCATCTCAAGGGCCTGAATGTCTCTTGCTGAAAGCTACAGATTAGCTTGATCCAGTGATGAGGAGCAAAGTCACGCTGAGTGCTTGATCACTTGAAAGAGCTAACTTACCACTCCAATCATTTAACAATACCAGCCCGAAGATGTGCTGTGCCGCGTCATTAGCGTGGACAGGTTCACCAAATCTCGTTGGCTGTCCGATGATAGCGGCCACTTCAAGCTCAAAGTCGAGTTGTTCGGTTGGTCCATACTTTACTTGACCATCCTGATCTCTGAATTGTCCGAGCGGGCGCCTGATCGGTGTTCCTGACGGCACAATGCTCGAACATCGACCTGAATACCCGGGCGGAAAGTGTAAGAAGCAAGGCGGCATCATCCGTTTCCCGGTCATGGCTTCAGATGCGTTGAGTACGTGATTCATGCTGCAGGAGAAATCGGTGAAATCACTGGTTTTGACAGGCAAGTGGTATTCGATGTCCAACTTTGAATACTTACATCTGTCCAATGCTGGGTCCGATGAAACGTCGTGGTGTAGTACCTTCTGAATTGCTGTTCGCACTTGTTTACATGTAGATCTGGGAAGTGACGCAAACCGGTTCAGTGTTGGCTTCGAATCATCAGTAGGTGCTCACATGAGTAGGGTAGATTCAATTGCTTCTCGGCTGTCGTGTACTTACTTCGCAAAGGGCATCAGCTGCGTCTTGAGGGACGTCTCTCAGAAACCCCTCCTTCAGAAGTTGAGGCAATATGTAGACGTGACTCTGCAGCCTCGTGGCAATGTACTGGATCTCAGGCTCTGATTTCAACGATACAATTCCAAAAGGGATGTTCGAAAGAGTAAAATGTCTGTCGTCGCTGAAGTCTGACCCTGGAGCCATGGTCGAATCGCCCATCGACACTCCGGTCTTGCAAAGATGCTTGACTTGAAACTCCTGTTGTTGTCAAAAGCAAGTGCCCACGACTTTACCAGCCTTGTTTGAATAATGAGAATGAGAACACAGATACCAACAGTGAAGATGAAACGAGACCTACTGGTGTCTTCTTGCACATGTATAGGGCAATGCCCTGACAACTTCGGCTCACAGGCTTTTTCGGCTCCACCTGTAAGATGATCCATCTACTCCATATACGTGTTTTCAGATTCTCAACAGGCGCACATCTCTAGATTCGATTCCGCAAGGGTGGATGTCTCTCAATTAGTCCTCGCATGCATATCTTAGTGACCCGAACTCAGCCGGTGGTATTGGGTGGTTATGTGAGTTCAGTGGTTAGTGTTACCAACGTCGGCGACGTATGCTTTGCAGGGGCAGCGACCTGCTCAACAGGCCACATCTAGTAGCTACGCACGCATAAAGATTCTTTCTCACAAGGATTGATTGCGTGCATTGAAGAAGAAGAAGACTCGACAACCTACTCATAGTCCTACTAGTATGTACGATGGTGTTACAAACGTGCGGAAATTGACGCGTCGAGGCTGCGAGAGAGCCTTGCCCTACATGTCTAAATTCTTCCTTCTTCTTGCCAACTGCCACAACATCCATATTTTCGTCTTCAGCACCAAGTGCGGTACGTTGTTTGCGCGCCACTTCTCATCAAGCGCATACCATCACTTAGCAGTGAGAAGACGATGGAGAACACGATCTCGTCTGACACGCGCGGCGGCCTCAGCGCCTAAACATGCTATTCCAGGCACTCGCGCGTCCCTGTGTTTCATGTTTAGCTGCTTTCCAAATCGATCTCTCTTAACCACTCGTTTCAGCGATCGACTTCATGCTTGAAGTACGTTCAATCTCTGCCCAATCTCTGGCACCACAGCTTACAGTCTTGTCATTCTCGACTTCACAATCATGATGTGCTCTCCTGTGGTCAAAAGGCACTCCGGTTGTTGTCCTTATCAATTATGAAACAGCTCGGAATATCTCTCGTGAAGCGCTGTATACCACCAATCGGATCACTCAAGTGCTGCTTGTTTCCCAAAGACATCATGGACTCGGTCGGACTTTGATCATCAAAGCGTGCTGTCCTAAGTCATTCAGGCCTTTGAGTCATTCTCTTAATGCATTGAAGAACACTTCAAGCCGCAGATCTTGGCCCTCCTTCGATCAGTCTTTCCTTACCTCGTCAGTGTTCACTATCGTCATCTCTTCACGCGCAGTTTCTGCAGCTCTCCTTTTCCTATTGTCATTTTCGTCACATTATCTGAATACACCTTCTCTTACATTCGTGCTCCGTTCACAAATTGGATTTCATTTTACAACACTGGTATACCGTCTTGACATCTTCTACCAAACATAGACACGGGCCTCAGCTCATTAAAACATGGCAGTCTTCGGTACTCGCCTGGCCGGCGCTGGATACGTCTTCCTGAATGTCATTCGTCCCATGAACATTATTGCTTTACTAGCTGTCATCGCAGCAAGCTCGGTCATGCTGGTCAAGACCTTCAACAATAACACGTTCTTTTTCTTCGATGCCTGTGAGCATGTTATCAGGACTACAATATGTGGTAAGTCAGCACGGTTTTATGACCGAGCAATGCTAAATGAGGTATTACAGGCTTCCTAGTCCTCACCGAACTCCCTCTCTTCAAACAGTATTGGATGCGAAAGTGGCCGCTCTTCAGCCATACCTCCGGTTTTGTCATGTTGGGAGTCAGCATGGTCTTGATTGGCAATAGCGTGCTTGCGAACCTCAACAAGGAAAATGCAAGTCAAGACAATCTGGGCATGCCCTTCTGGCGGCTGGTGATCAGCTCTGGCATCGTCGCCATTGTCATGGGCAGCATCAACATTCTAGCTGTAAGCAATTGTCCTGCCTCCGACAAATTTATCTGACATTCTTCACAGAGCTATATCTTCCGAGATACAACCAAAGGCCTCACAGCCCGACAGGTCCGCTCCGACGGCGCAACGGCCTCGCACAAAGCCGAAGTCGAATCTTCTGTGGCGGCCTCCACCCCCAAGCCATCCCGCCGCTCCCGCTACCGCTCCTTCTTCCTCAAACCCGACATGAAGCGCAACTCCCTACCCTCATACCATGCCGCCGACCTCAGTCGCTCCAACACAGCAATGTCTCAACCGCAACGACCTCAGTTCGGCGGCTCACTGGCTCCCGCGAGCTCATACAACACAGCCACTTCATACACCGCCCAGAGCCCTGTGAAGCACGTTCCTGTCAGCCCGAGCTCCAAGTACAGCTGTGACACTCCCCGCCGACCAGACCTCACTCACCATCCCGCCATGATCGGCCGACCATTCTAGGGGAATGACTAATCAAAGCTGTCACTTGCTAGCTTGACGGCACTGAGGTCCTTTTGCGTTGGCGTTGGTTGGTCAGGTTCTTTATCACCGCTATCATTCTCTGAGGAGATCAGTCTTTGCAATAGGAGACATTGATCTAGCTTAGATGCGTATGCGTGTCTGCATGTCTTCATCCACACGTTCGTTTGCTATTTGAGATACCCACACAAACAGATACATATTTCACACACAAGTTAGGAATTAAGTAAACGAATTCTCTATCTCTTACCCACTCTCTTCTCCGATCATCAAGGATTTGTGTATCTAAGGCTGAAAGTTGAACTCATTTGCAAGCACAGATTATTGAAGAATCACGTGTACGTGCAAGCCAAAAGGAGTGACAGAATGGTATTGAGATCCTGAAACCAAAAGAAAAATCTAAGCTAAGAGATATGATGGTCGTCATTAAATATGTCGTTAGAGTTCCTCCCGCCTCAGCCATCGTTAAAGTCATCACATAACGTATATCACCCTACTGGTCTTTCGACTCATGTATATCATGACCGCCAATAAGATTCGTCGTCTCCTGTCGCCAACCTCAATTTTCGCATCGATCCGATCAGAACAAGAAACTCTTCCTTCTGCTCTCGGTCTCGCGGGTTCGGCTCTTGCTTCTGACCAAGTACATTCGGTCCTTGTCTTTGACGACGTTGACGTGTTTGCCTTCGTTGGGCTTCAAGGTGGTGAGAGTTTCCTTGGTATAGCCTTCTGTGATGAGTTTCTGGGACTTGATGATCTTCTTGGTGTGAGCAAATAGTTCACGTTGGAGATCGTGATCGACATATTCCTTGATGACGATGAAGTCCTCGTCCTCCTGTGAAGAACACTGTCAGTGTGACTGATTTCGAAAGCGAGTGGGAGTACCTACCGGATCATAGTCCCATTTCAGACGATAATAATTCAGAGTCTCGGGCAAAATGTGTTTGCGGTTGATGCGGATCCAGGTTGGACGGTCCACGTCGACGAACGTTTCACGGTTATTGAGAACAACAATGCTTTGGCTGCTACGTTCGCCTGGAGATCGAGAACGATGGCGAGAGCGTGACCGGTGGTGGTGGTGGTGCTCCTTGCCTTTCATGCCAATCAGCAGTTCCTCTACGTATTCGTCGGACCATCCTGTGTTATGTGAGAAATAGACTGAGTCGCTGGGGCGGAAGTGCATACCTGCTTTCAGAGCTCGAAGCCGAATCTGCTCCTCGATTTCTTCCTCTTCTTTCTTTTTCTTCTCTGCCTCCTTGCGTTCGCGTTCTCTCTCCTCGGCAAGAATTCGCTCTCGCAGCTCTTTCTCCTCTTTCTCCTTCTGCTTCAACTTCTCTTCGTGCTCTCGAATGATGCGTTCCTCCTCGGCTTTCCTCTCTTGTGCCTTTTTCTCCTCCGCAAGTCTAGCTTCTTCCGCAATACGTTTGCGTTCGGCCGCCTCGGCTTTTGACCTTTCTTCAGCCTCCTTCAGAAGCTTAGCTCGTTGGTCGGCAGCCTTGCGGTCCTTCTCCTCGAGCAAACGCTTGTACTCTTCTCTCTTACGGTCCTCTTCGCGATCCTGCTCCTCGAGCATTCTCCTATACTCGGCTCGTTTCCTGTCTTCTTCACGCTTTTGATCGTCGATCTTACGTTGATACTCGTCCAATGCTCTCTTCCTTTCCAATTCATCCTCGCGTTTCTGTTCTTCGATTTTGCGCCTGTACTCATCATTCTTTCTTTTCTGTTCGTACTCGGCGGCTTCCTGTTCGCGCTTCCAAGCCTCTTTGTCCTCCTTGTACTTGCGTGCTCTTTCCCTCTCCGCTCTTTCTTCCCTCTCTCGCTCTCGTTCCCGTTCGAGCTCCCATTTCTCGAGCTTCGCTTTGCTCTTTGCTTTCTCGCGCTCCCTCTCGAGCTCCTTTTCACGTTCCTTAATTCTCTCATAGTCCCGGCCACGTTCCCATTCCCGTTCTCGCTTCCACGCAAGGTATTCTTCATCAACCTTGGGAGCTGCAGGAGGGGGAGCAGGAGCAGGGGACGGACCGCTTGCTCGGATTTTTGCATCTATCTTCAATTCGTCAAACCGCTCTAACTTCCGCCTCACATCGTATGGCATATCTTCGAGTTGTAGAGGACGTCTGCCACGAGAGTGACTGCGGGAGGAGTCGCTGGACGAGGACGAGTGACGGTGGTGGTGTCGACTCCTGCTTCGGCTGGACTCTGGAACAATCGTAGTTTGAGGAACCAGAACAATCGGAGGAGCAGCAGGCTGTGCGCTGATACTAGTCGATCTCTGCCTATTCTCGATGGGAAATCCTCCCGGGACGTTGAGTTTGTTGTTAATTATGATGTTATCTTGGCTGCCCCTTCGTTCACGTTCACGAGGAGCCACAGATCGCTCACGACTTTTCGTTCGTGTGATATCGCGAACACGACGTTCGCGATGCTCAACTACATCGATGGGCGCACTGTAGGTATAATCATCTTCGTCGGTCGAAGAATAGTAATCATCCCGAACACGACTCCTGTGACGCCCCATTGTGTCGGCGAACCTGACGGACTTCGCCTCGCTGGCGTCTCGGTATCGCGAACTGATGTTTGCGGAAACCACAAGTCAGGACCGGGCGATCGACGAGGCGGTTTTAGGGCACGGAAGTGGGCTGCGGGGTACCTGACAGACGATTGGGAGCCTCTTCAGCGTCTGCAAGGCGTAAGGCTTAGAAGAGGATCTTTCGAGCTATCGCGAACAAGCGTGCGAGCAAGGTGAGACGGGATAGGATGTGTGTGTTGGTGACAGTGTGAGGAATCGGCGCCCTAAACGGTGAGTTGGTCAGATAGGTGGCGGGACAGAAATGCGAATTG
>JAOSBN010175844.1:0-19884 GCA_027563595.1 Erythroxylum suave | reverse complement strand
TTGCTCGTAGCGCACCCTTATCATAGGATATGTATCGGGATGACCTACGGGCGTCCCGGTGTATACCCTACGGTGAGAGGGTGCTACATATAAAGACTTACACAGTTGATCTACATAATCGTGTAAGTTACGACACAAACCATAAAATCATATACAATCATCGGAAGTTTCAAAATAGGGCTGGATACTAAAAAATTTCCCCCTCATCTCAAATATAAGGAACATACGTGATTCTCCACCATCTTCTTGAGATATATCCTGGCAAGCTTACAACAAAGCTTATGCCTATTTATCGAGAACCAGTTTAGTTAGCATATCAACACCATTCAAATCTATATGAACCTTTTTCAACATTAATTATTGCTCTTCTATCACGGACCTCAATCAATGATACCTGACGTTTTGACAAAATGTAACCTCTTACATATTCTTAAGCTACCCCAATAGTAATAGTTACTCAAAACTTGGATAACTTCTGGAAGGTCTCTTCTCCTTTTTCGACCTTCAAAGTTGTGTTTTATTAGATGTTTAATCCAATTTTTTTCCCTAGTTATTATTCTCAATGGATTCATCTTTAGTATTGTCTAGATATGATTCATATGGCTCATCAATATCAGACTACATCTCATCACCACTAATGTGCGCTTGGTCACACATTTCTTCTTCACTTGTAGGCTATTCAATATGGCATAACAATGTCATTTGATGAGCTATCGTGTGATGATTTATCTCCACTTAGGATGTTAGCACCTCTCTCGTGCTCTTGGAATACCACATCCTTGCTCCTGATACTTTTGCCTCTTTATTTGCTTCTCTAGGTTATAATGTCTAAAGCCAAACTTATCACTACCATATCCAATAAAGATGTAAGGTATCAACCTTAAGTTGAGCTTCTTTCTCAAATCCTTGGGTACATATCTAAATACCTTATAGCCAAAAATTCTCAAATGATAAGATATGGGATCCTTGATAATTCACGTTCTGCTAGGATTCCAAAAATCTAACAGAATTGAGGGAGCTTGATTTATCTGATAGATCACTATTTGGACTATTTCTCCCCAAAATGTCTTTGGAAACATAGACATTTTGAACATGCAATGAACCTTTTCCACAATGGTTTTGTTCATCCTTTTAGTAACCTCATCATATTGTGGAGTCCTTGGTTTGGTTTTCTCATGTCCGATACCATACGATGTATAGTATTCGTTAAAAACCTTAGAAGTATGCTCCCTTCCATTATTTATTCACAAGCACTTTAGCTTCCTCTCAACTTCCCTTTCTATTATTATGTGAAACATCTTGAAAGTTTCAATCACAAAACTTTTAGAGTTCAAGAACTACACCCAAGTCCTCCTCAAAGAATCATTAATAAATGTAACAAACTATCTGTTACCTCAGAGTGATAGCTCCTCAGTAAGACCAAAAACATTTGAATTCACCAACTCCTCTTGAACACTTCCTTATAAATCTTCTCTTGAAAGTAATGATTGCAAGGATTAAGTGATTGTGAGTTCTTAACTGGAATAAGGTATTTTCCAACCAACAACTTTATAATATTCTCACTTATATGTTCCAATCGTTGATTCCATAGATTCGATGAAGATTCCTCTTTAGTTGTGTATACTTCTATACCAGCACACACCTTTAAGTGTGTCTTATATAGTAAGCAACATAACTCTCTTTGGGCAATTGCCATTACGTCTTTAGATAGTTTCCACTTCCTATTCTCGAAATTGTTTTAAAGCCTTTTTGATCTAACACATTCACCAATAAAAAATTCAGACTTAAATCAAGGATGTGCATACATCTCTTAAGGTTAGTAAGCATCCAACATTTGTTTGAACTCCAATATCACCCATATTGACTATCTTGGTGAAAATTTAGTTTTCCATCTTTACATTCCCAAATTCTCTGTTCTTATAGCTTGAGAAAAAATCCATATTTGGAACACAATAATAACATGGTCCTACATCAATCGGCCATTCAGAATTATAATTGCTTAGATGAAAACGTTCACTAGTTATACTAATTAGTGCCACCTCATCATCTGTGCTTCAATCGATTATAGTTGTACTCTTATCATCATCACCACGATCTTTGATGGGCTTCCTTTTTAATCTTGCACTTAGCTTAAAGTGTCCTAGCTTATCGTAATAGTGGCAAGTCTTCATGTCATTGTCACCTCTAGATTTTGAATGGTTATTAGACTTGCCATGATCTTTGGGATTGTTCCTCCCCCTTCTTTTTATCAAAAAAGCATGCACATTATCAACTCCATTCTCTTTTCTTCTGATTACTTCATTAAACTTACTCTCTTTGATTACATCTAAAGAGAGCACCTGCTTTAGAAGCTGAGTTATTTCACTCAATACACTCATGTTTTTAGGGTTAAAAGTATCAAAAATCTCAATCAATGCATAATATAACTCTTACTATAGGCTTGCAATATTATCACATCTCCACCACTTATGTATAAACTAGAAATAAAAATTAAAGAGTCTTTATATTAGTTATAATGGGGGTTTAGGTACGGTGTGATTGGGATAAATAAATGGGTCAAATTGAAGAAAATTTACTATTTAGAAAGTTCAAGAAACTTATGTACGAATATTCAGGTCCTTTTATTACAATTCCATTGGTACTATATACAGAGAGGAGTATCGTAGGAGTGTTAGCTACTATAAAGTTCATGTCTATTTATATAGAGATTTTAAAATATTTTAATAATTTAATGTAATATATTTATAACTTTAATAAAATTTAATTTAATTAAAAACTAACTAGATCTTATAAGATTGAATATCTAATATTAGTCCTAACTTTGTAGATCTTTTATATCTGACTCTAAAACATACATTCAAGTTTAATTTAATATTTACAATTTTTTATTCACATTTTTTTATCAATCTGAACAAATAATTTCGAGCATTCAATACCATAATTAAAGGAATAATGGACCTTTCAATATTTTCAATTCTAAAAAATAAATAAATAATGTAAATAACCTTTAGGGTTTAAAATAACAAAAAGGGCTTAAAAGAAAAATAGGATAAAAGTTCCATACGTGGGTTTAATCAATTTAAAAGGGCAAGGCTCAACTTGGTTATTCCTAAACGATAAATTATAGGTAAGGCAATAATCAAAGAAATAGGCTAATACAAATTGTTTAATCTAGGTGACTTTATCACCTCATTCCAATTTGACAATTATGGTCTCAGTATGTATAATGAAAAATTGTCCAACCAAGCATGATAACACACATGAAAGAATAAAACAGCTAAATTTTTTGAAAAATTTCTCTTATGCTTAAAAGCTCATGAAAAATAATTATATGTTTAAATAACATGTTATTTTCAATCAATTTGATTAATTTAATGAATGCTAAAAAATGACTTATAAAAGTAATTTTATTCTAGTTATCATCCTTTTGCATATCAATTCAATTGATATTTAACAATGGAATAGATTATTGATGGACATATTTCAATTAAATCAAGATATCATTTTAAAATTTTAATAATAAAGATTATAATAAGCTTAAAGAAGTCACTAAAATTCATTAACCCTTTTCCCACATTTAAATTTGTATCTTATCCCTAATGTACACAATATAAGTATATATAATAAGTGAGAAAGTTTAGTGGTAATTCCTTGACTATGATAATTTTTTTAAATTCTGATCCGTCTAATTTTAGACTACGTCCTTGCAAAATATAAGAAAAAAGGATAAAAAGAAACAAAAAGAAATAATAAATAAAAAATAACACAATTGAAATTAAGAAAGAAGAACATCATTGAATATAACATTAGATAAACAAAACAATTGATAAAAAATAAGAAATAAACACAAAAGATAAAGGAAAAGAAAGACTACACATAACTAAGCATCTTTCGCATCCTATGGTCCTGGCAGGTCTGACAAAGGAGGGTTCCCATAGCGATGATCCTAGCCACGCGAAGGAGCTGTAGAGGAAGTTTCTTTGTAGATGATGGGGGTTAAAAATTAATGCCTAGTTAGCTCACCATTAAGAGCATCAATTCTTCCACCCATCCAATTGTAGATTGCAAATTGCCTAACTACACAATCGACATGTCTAACCATTTTACTCACTCCAGAAGCTCAACCTGTTGAAGTCGGAGTGTCCATTGAGTTCCCACAAGTTGATCCACTCATTTCTCTAATACGGTTATCTTTAACTAAGCCGGATTGTGCAACCTAGCTCGAGGACCTTTTAGAACTTCCATTTCTAGTATTTCCTCGTCTAGTTCTGGTGACAATGGTTGTGGATATGATGAATGTGGTTTTAGTTGATATGGCTGCTCTGCTCTATCTCCACCCTTTAGTGCTAGCTCATTAAGCCCCCCAATAGGTTTATAAACATCCCATGTGGGCCCCCGTTATTGTCAAACCATGTACATATGTTGAATCATTGCCAGATTGAGTGCTAGCATAGTAAGCATCCCCCGCATTAGTAGTATCCGATCAAATAAACAATTCTTCATTCCAATTAGGTTATGTGAGGTCCAACATAAATTATGTTGGGCTTCTTATCTTTAATATAGCATCGAATGAATTGGACAAGTGCATCTCCAAGGTGAATAAGTGTCCGCTCGATCATGCTCCAGAGGTAGTAAATGTCCATATTCTTTATGACTCCCCAGCTATCTCCTCGATCACTCAAAGTATAGCTCAAGATACCATGGATGTATCTAAGTGTTGCATGGCATAAGGTCGAGGCCTTGGACTTGCTCAGATCATAACTGTCCTTAGTGCTAATCCTACATTAGAAGTGCCTGAAGACAACCCGTACGAATGATCAATTTGTAATGCTAGGTACTCTAATGTCACAATGTACTCCCAATCATACAAACCCATAATGATGGAAAACTTGGTGTAGCTCATTTAATTTATCTCCCCCATCATTTAGAACTGAACCGTATCCAGGCGATACTCATCATAACATCCCTTCTTTATGGAGAATGTGGAGAGGACCACTAATGTGAGCTTTCTATATGAAGGTTCACAGATTTCAAAGAACTAGGACCATGCTCCTACATCCAAAAGCTCTCAAACCTTTTGGCCTAAACCAACCTTTTCCAATGCCTCCCAATCAATATACCAGTTTGAATTAAACTACTTATCCTTCAAAAATCCTCTTAGGCCTTAGCATTGAACAATAACATTCGTAGCCTCTTTGGTTGCTAGACTGTCATAGAGGATTTGCCTCTTTATTTCTATCTTAAGGTCACCTTTTCACACCGTGATTATGTCATCTTGCCTTCAACTTTAAACAATTGCGAGAAATCGGACAGATAATTTACGAGAAGTATGCTTTTCCCCGCACTTAAATTCAATTATGCTCATTAACTTACGAATTGAGAAAACAATCTCACTACGAAAAATAAAATATAAAAAATAAATAAAATAGCACAAATAAAGAAATAAACAATTAAACAAATTTAATTAGGAAATTACTTAACAACTAATTAATCTCAAAATTAAAAATAGAAATTATGCAATCGACAAATTAAACCAACTTAAACGTTAAATTATAGCTCCAACTGTAAAATTGAAATTAAAGCCCCTAAATTACTAATTACATAGAATTGACACAATTAAACAAAAACTCACTCTCAGTAAAGCCCCCAAATTACTAATTACATAGAATTAACACAATTAAATAGAAACTCACTCTCAGTTAACGCAAAAAATAATAAATTAACCAAATTAAACACAAAAATATCACAATTAAACATGCAGTGGGCCAAAATCACAAGTTCATGCAAATTAAGTTGAATTTTTACCTAAATTTTGTAGAATTTGTCAAATTAAATAATAAAATCAATTAGGTAATGCAATAATCAACTATTAAACTATAATTGGAAAACAAATCACGAAATCGCATAAATCTCCAAACTCTCAATTCAAGCAATTTCACGCAAGATTCACCAAAAAAAATATTTAATTAAAAAAGTATAAACAAGTGAAATTGAAGGAATTACTTACTTGGGGTGTCTTTAGATTGGCCAAATATTGCAACAAATTACATTGGGAGAAAAGTAGGCAACAATGGTTTGAGAGAAAATAGGAGAGAAAATGAGATTTGAACGTTTAGGGCTTTTTAAGGGGTATCGCGAGAATACATGGTCCGGTACATAGCCATGTATTAGATCATTTTTGTCACAAAGTTACATCTTTTTGCGAGGTTACACGATCTACTACACGGGCGTGTATCAAAATGTGTAATAATACACCAACGTGTCCAGAAAACGCATAGCTCTCTGTCAACATGTACAACTTTAAAAATTGATGTTGAAGCTTGAAAATTTTTCACTTTAGCATTCCAACTTATAGCACACATCCCTTCATGTCACAATTATGCATAATTTTCCTTAAGATGCTTAATTTTTCTATTCTAATATAGTTCAAACAAAATTTAAGTAACTAAAACCTACACTAACATGAAAGAAAAAACAAAATAATATCGAAATTGAAATAAACTAAAACTACTTTATGGGTCGGATCCCATGCAGTGCATCTTTATCGTCTCTAGCTCGATGTACTTTTTCCACTCAAGGTGGCTTAAATAAACTAAGTTGTTGTAGCCTTACCATAGGTTCCATGACCTATAGATGGGTTACCTTTCGACGCTCTCCACCATGTTTCTCTTTTGGTTTATTCCTTGGAATTTGTAAAATTTCTAGTGGATCCTTATATATAAAGTCCTACAAGGCATCTTAACAAAACTCGTCAACCTTAATAGCATCCAGAAATTCAAGCGAATTGTTTTCAAAATTAGGGATTCTAAATATAACCTTATCATCCCCTACTCTTAAGGTTAACTTTCCTTCGTCAACATGTATAATTGACTTGGCTGTTACTAGCTATACTAGTTAAAGGACTATATTTAAGAATCTTCCTCTATATCCAAATTATGAAGTCAGATGGGAAGTGAACTTATCAAACTTAATAGATAAATCTTCTATTATTCTTTTAGGACATTTTAATGTTTTATCAACCATTTGGATAGATTTCTTAGTCAGTTCAAGTTCTCTTGTTCCCATTTTTTTCAAATAAAGTATAAGGAATCATATTTATGTCTGACCCTAAGTCAGTTAAAGCCTTAGCCACCTTTAAACTACTGATAGTACAATGATATAGAAATTCCCTGGGTCATTTTGTTTTCCAGTTAATTTGGTCTTTTTGTTGGAGTTCTCCTCGCCTAATACTTCAGTCTAACTTTTTTGAGTCCTCCTAGTTTAATGACGTCTCTAAGGAAACTCACTCTTTAGATGTTCTAAAAGATCAAGGAACTTCTCTAACTTTGCCTCCAATAATTTTCTCTTAGCTTTAATAGGATATCGAAGTGCAGGTCGATACTCCTTGTCTCCTTTTAGGTATAAACCACGTTCAATCTTCAAGTGACTCTTATTATTCACTTCCTTCTTTTCTCCTTGGAGCTTCTTTTCATTGTTCTAGGTGACTGGCATTATTCTCTCCTTAGGATTAGTCTCTGTTATGCTTGATAAACTCACCTTCAGTTTATCTGACATTGACTTTGCCAGTTGTTCAATTACAACCTCCAAGTTTCATATAAATGTGTTTGTTTGCTAATGTTTTATCTTTAATTCTTGAATGAATTCTATAATCAACTCATCCATAAATAACTTCTTTGGTTGTGATGCTTGTTATTGAAATCTTAGTCATAGATTATTGCTTTGTTGAACTTGATTATCCTATGAAAAGTTGAGGTGGTTCCTCCAATCAAGATTATAAGTATTACTATACGAATTGTTTTAGGGTCTTAGAGTGTTCCCTAAATAATCCATGTGTTTAAGCTGAACTGATTGAAATTCTTATCCTTGGTGATCTAGCCCGCACACTTTAGGTTGCATTGCCTTTCCTTGTGGAACCATAGTTAATCTGTCTATAGTTTACTCAAAGTCTCCACTTGACCTTCTAATTGCACCATCACATCTATTCCATAAACTCCTGCTAGCTTATTATTTACACTTTAGATGAGCACCACAAGTAGTTGTTCATAACCAAGTCCTTTATTAACTTTTGGGATGCTTCAGGTGACTTATTGTTTAGTGTCCTTCTAACTGCTACATCAAATGACTACCTTACACTTTGATTTAGCCTATTATAAAAAGTTTGGATTTACATCTATAGTGGTAGTCGTGATATGGGCATCATTTGAGCATCTCCTTGAGTATGACAAGATGTCATTCCTTAGTTTCACAATTTTGGCAGGGGGAGAGTACTTTAGCAAAACTTTTTGGGTCACTTGATCCCACATAGGGAGTGATGAACGTGGTATGGAATTTAGCCACCGTTTAGCCTTTCCTTTTAGGGAGAATGGAAATAAACATAGTCTAATTGTGTCATTGTTTGCTCCATTGATCTTAAAAGTATTACAGATCTCTAAAAAGTTAGAGATATGTGCGTTAGGTTCTTCTTCTTAGAGTCCGTCAAACTGTACTAATTGTTATACCATCTAGATGGTGCTTGACTTGATTTCATAATTGTTCATATAAACGATCAACCTCACTATGTTGGATTCTACATTAGTTAGGTCTGGCTTAGCGTAGTGGAACATTGTACTTGGTTGGTCTACTATGTTGTTAGATTCTTCTATATCCACGTGACCTTCTAAGTCTTCTATCTGATGGTCTAGTTTAAACTCTCGCAAATTAGTCTTACAAAGATTCCTTCATGCCATTCTTTCTATTTTAGGAGCTACCTTTATTAAGCTCTCATTTGAACTTTGGATCATAAATTGACCAAAAGTCTAATTGTAAACTAAAAAAATAACTAAACAAATAAAATAACTTAAACTAGAAAAAAATAAGAATAAAGCAGAATAAGAGATAATAAAGTAATGAGTATATTAATAAAACTAAGATTCTACTAATACCAAAGTCCTCTACAATGACGTCAAAAACTTGATTGATTTGGGGTGAGTGTCAATTATGAATTATCCACAAGTATATGGCATAGTTGTAGCTAATCCCGATAAGTATGGGTCGATCTCACGAAGACGATGATCATTAGTAATTACCGTTATCCTATGATCTAGTCTATAAATTTGATTATGATTTGTAATTAAAGAAAATAAAACTTAAAACAATATAATAGACAGTAAGATTGAATAGAGAAATAATGATTCACTCAGAAAACTATTGATATTAAGAATTAGTGTCTAGGTTTTGAATTCCCCTAAAAAACATTAATTAATTGATCTTTTATTATGCAATTATTTTTTTGACTTATTAAACTGCGAAAATTCCTTCGTTATGCCAGTAAATCACTTGAGAATTCTAATAACTAATCTTAGAATTATCAAACGATATTATTTAGGGTAAAGGTACTAAGATTGCTTTACCTTTTATGAATTATGTTATTAGGTTTGGCCCTAATTTAGAAGATTTATGTCATTTTATCTCTAGGGTTGCAATCAACTCCTTTCAATATCTATTAATGCATAACATTTCTCATTCTTTATGTTATGAAATCAAGTTATGCACTAATATTTTGGATATATTAGAATATATATTAAACACATAATTGAATCACGATATATTTATCCAAACAATTGCATTAAATAAAAGAATCAAAACGTCTTATAGCACAAATTATGGTTCATTTTACCTTGAAACTAAAGAAATTTAGATAGACATGATAGAAAATGAAATCAAACATAAACATAAAGAAAAACAAATAGAAAACAATAGGTTCATAATTTTAAATCTTGCTTTTTGTCTTTTATTGGATGTTCTTACAAGGTAGAGGTTTGACATTGTATTTTGATAGATCTTTCAATGATTTCTTGATGTTCCACTTCTTTGACTAAAAATCACCCCTTCTGAATGTCTTAACCTTTATAATTGCCTCTTAATGTCTGCTCCCATATTTTACCTCAAAAGACATATTTTTATAGTAATTTTTGGGGTTTGGTGAGATACAAGGTCTAATGCCTAGGCATGTATTAGACTATGTATAACTTAGAATCTCCAAAATTTGCAATTTTGCATGGTCTGGGAGACTTACACGGCTAGATACATAGTCGTATAGCCCTTCTTTGCTTCAAATCTTTGTTTTATACTACATTTTGATCCAAATTTTTCTTTGTTTGGTCCATGAAGGCAATTATAACCTATAAATATGCTTAAAGAGAATTAAGTATCAAATATATGACAAAATTACAACATATCAAGCAAATACATCAACTATGGGTATATAATTATTTATCTATCAACACCAAATCATACAAAAAACAATTAAAAACAACCTTTCATCCTTATCACCATTTTTATGATTATAATCTTACATTAAATTATACAGGTTTAGAATAAACTATTAATCTGTCTCTTATTCGTTGGAATTTAGATTTGGCATAACTTTTGTCATGACATTTCTGAGTTAGTATTTGAAGGAAAGGTTAAACATTTGAAGTTCATCAATTTGGACCTTGTTTTGAATATAATGGAAGTTAGTTTTCAAATGTTTCAACCTTGTATAGAAAATTGGAGTGGTTGTTATATAAGTGGTTGAAATGTTGTCACACTAAACAATCAGCTTATGAAGTAGAACTAAATATATTTTCTGTAAAAAAGACTACTTATTGTAGTTCACAAATTGTGGAAGCAACAATTTTATGCTCTGCTTTAATAAAGGAGTGTGAAATAGTTGGTTTTTTTTAATGCCATGTAATTAAATTAGAATCCAAGAAAACAGTAAAACCGGTTGTAGCCTTTTTGTCTTTAATATTTCCTCCTTAATTTGGATTAATATAAGCAAACAACCAAAAATTTAAGGAAAGTTTATGTTGGTTTATGCCTATAGCCAATCAGTTGATTATAGTTTAGTGACATCTATTTAAAGGCATTCTTTATTTTATATATACTTAAATGCATACAATAAAGTTTACGAGATAATTATACATTGTAATTGAAATTATGATAAGATTATAAATATGAGATTCATATTGCATTATGATATTATCCCTAAATTGCTCCTAGTCACTATTCTATTAAGATCAAGCATTAATAGAATGTACAAAGACTAGAAAAAGTTATCTTTTTGCTTATGAAGGAAGTAGTCGATCTTATAATCTAAAGTATATTGCTACTTAGCCAAAAGTGTAATTGTTTTCACAGAACTGACTCTATATGAGAAATTTATTTCGAACATTACTTATATGTTTATAGAAATTCTCATTCTAATGATTATATGTGATCGTTTGACTTAAGGTTTCCAAAGTTATCTTGTATAAGGATTGCTATATTTTGATACTGTTTATAAAATATTCTAATCATGGGTATTTCAAATGGTAATCATTAGATGTAGCATGAACTATATAGAGGTAGTTGAGTAATCAAGACAGAATTTATCACCCTAAAGTAATTAGTATTGATTCGAAAAATCCTTAGACAAGGTGGATTGAAATTATGTAAATCATTTACGAATAACATTAATTGAAGCAATAACTAATGGTACGAAACTAACATGATTGGACTCAAAATAGAGTAAACATTAATTCCTTACTCTATGTTTAATCAGCACACTGTATAATGAAAAGATTGGATTATATGAAAAAATTATACATAGACAGGTTAGTCAAAACCACTTTGACATTCCTAAATATTTAGGTAGTCATGATTTGTTACTAGACACCACTCATAATCTATGAATATAAATTGTTTACTTAGATATTTAAAGATAAATTAAAGGAGTTTAATTTATCTAATCCTAAATATAATTTAGGGTTGTAATTTGTATCAATTGCCAACATATTTGAGAACCTAATATATCACATATAAAGAACAGGTTGAAGAGAGCAAAGATATTTTAATTAAGTTAGAATTGATTGTAAAGCTTAAGAAATTTTATGATTAAATATGAGATATTTAATAAATAAGGAAGATTTTATTTAGGCATAGTTGAGATTTATTAGAATTATTTGTGATTCTAATTAAATTTTAATTGAAATTAGAGTTTAATTTTAATTAAATTATTGAAATGTCCAAAATCTATTATAAATAGGCTTGAGTTTTAATAGACCTAACACTCCTTCCTTATACCTCTCTGCCACAGTTATAAAGTTCTCTAAACTAGTTTTATGGATTGTTAGAGGCCAAACACTTATGCAACTATGGCAGTCGAAATGAGTCAGTTTCAAAAACGGTTCAAAGGATACAAGAAAAAAGGATTGAACTTTAGGATAAAGTATGAATTAAAATTTATTCTTTATTATAATTTAATTGTTAAATCATTTTATAGAATTTTATTGGTCTTGGTTTTTAGAAAATAAAAAATTATAATGTTTTGTTATGTGTGATATCGAATCCTGGCCCAATTTTTTAATAATAGTATCAGAACTAACTTTAATTCTATAATTTAATTAAATTATTTGATTGTTATTGATCTTGGAATTATGAAATTGAAATTAGAAATTTTAAACATTAGATTAAGATTGATTAACATTAATCTGAAAAGTTCACACTAAAACTTTTCAAATCTTAAATTCAATTTAGAATTAAAATTATAATACGATTGTAATCAGAAAACAAAAATCCCGAAACATAAAATCCTTGAAAATTGAAAATTAAAGGTTCCAAATGATAAAAGCACAAGATAAATTTCTGGGTTTCTAAGTTGAGTGATTTTTTGTGTGATTTTGGTCTTGTGTCGGTCTTCAGAATAAGGTTATGAGTTCTGGAAATTCACAATAAAAGGGAATAAAACCTTTTAATGAGATTGATGAAATAACAATTATTAGGATTAAATCATAACAGAATCCATGGGTGTAATTGTTATCCCGCATTATTAGCCTACGATCTTGTAACCTCAATTTGTGTAGTCTAGACATAATCTTAGGAGCTTTCTTAGGAGAATCAATCTGTATAGCTTTATCTTAGGAGGTTTTGTTGTAACTCTCTGCTATATATTTGTACTGTGGCAAAGCATGAAAGTGAATAGAATTGTTCTGTCATAGAATCCTTTATGGTATCAGAGCCATCAGGTCTTGTTTGAAGTTTAGTAGCGATGAGTGATCATGAAGAGGAGAACCATAAGAAAGAGCTCCATAAGCAAGAAGAGCATAAGATGGTGAAGAAGACTCCATCACCTTATAATTTGAATTCCAAAGACAACCCAGGAAACGTGATTACCCAAGTACAACTTCAAGGAGAGAATTATGAAAAATGGGCACGTGCCATGAAAATATCCCTACATGCTCGCAAAAAATGGGGTTTTATAGAAGGGACCATTGGAGCACCAAAGGAGGGTTCATCTGAGATGGAAGAGTGGTGGACTATACAATCTATGCTGGTGTCATAGATTCTAAATGCCATTGAAAAAAATTTGTGTTCTACCATGTCTTATCTAGAAAACGCAAAAGATCTATGGACAGATATCAAAGAAAGATTCTCTACTATAAATGGCCCCAAAATACAGCAGCTGAAATCTAATTTGGCGAGGTGCAGACAAGACGGTATGACAGTGGTGGCATAATACGAAAAACTGAAAGCATTGTGAGGTGATTTGGCTAATTACGACCAAATTCTAGCTTGCAACTGTGGTGGGTGTAGATGTGATATATCCTCAAAATTAGAGAAGTAGAGAGAAGAAGAAAGAGTTCATCAATTCCTCATTGTGATAGACCAAGACATGAAGCAGGAAGTTGTTTTCAACTCATTGGTTATCCTGAATGGTGGGGGGATAGACCAAAAAGTGAAGGGAAAGATAGTAGACGAGGCAAGCCCATACAATGAATGGGAACTGGACGAGGAAAAGGAGGAACAGTACGTGCAAATGCTATACATAGTGGTGGAATAAGTGTAGGAACTGGGATCTCAAAAGGAGATAATTCAAGCTTGACTAGGTTTACTTCAGAGCAGTGGCAGACATTGTTAGAATTACTAAATGCTAAGAAACCAAATTCTAATGACAAGATGACAGGTGAGTGTGATACCAAGACATGGATAATTGTCACAGGAGCTTCCAACTATATGACCAGAAACTTGAATCATATGCATGAACTACGTGATATTCAAAGTTGTCCAATTGGACTTCCTAATGGACAACGTATAGCAGCGTTCAAAGAAGGAAGCACATTGCTAGATGGAGGATTAAAACTTACGAATGTTCTCTATGTGCCTAAATTGAACTGCAACTTGATATTTGTTTCAAAGATGATGGACGAACTAAAATGTGTTGTTCAATTCACTGATAAGTTATATGTTGTGCAGGACCGTACTTTGAGGATGCTAATTGGAGTAAGTGAACAGAGGGATGGGCTCTATTTCTTCAGAGGAGTTCGAAAAGTGAGAGTCTACAAAACTATTCCATGCAACTGTGGTACAAACAATTGGGACATCCTTCCTTGAAAATCACCCAATTAATCCCTGAAGTTAGAAAACACAAAGATAGTGACGTAGTGAATAAAGCATGTGAAGTCTGTTTTAGAGCCAAACAGACTAGAGAGAAGTTTCCCTTGAGTGAACATAAAGCCAGTAGTGCATTTGAACTAATTCACTGTGATTTGTGGGGAGCATATAGAACTCCTTCTACTTGTGGTGCTTTTTACTTTCTAACAATAGTTGATGACTATTCACATGCTGTATGGGTATACCTATTAGCTGATAAACAAGAAGTGTCAACCATGCTTCATAAGTTTTTCGCTTTGGTTGAGAGGTAGTTTCATAAACAAGTCAAAATATTTAGAAGTGATAATGGGACAGAATTCACATGCACGAGAAGATATTTTCTTAATCAAGGAATAATTTTTCAGACATCTTTTACCGGAACAACCCAACAAAATGGGAGAGTAGAACGAAAACATAGACATATTTTGAATGTGGCTCGAACACTATGGTTTCAAGGTAATCTTCCTATTAAGTTCTGGGGAGAATGCATTTTAACTGCAGGATATATGATCAACCGAACTCCTTCCACTGTTTTGAATCCGTATGAGATGCTTCATGGACAACAACCTGCATATGAACATTTACGAATATTTAGCTCCTTATGTTATGCCTATAATCAAAGCAGGAATGGTGATAAATTTGCTAATAGGAGTAAGAAGTGCGTGTTTATTGGCTACCCATATGGAAAAAAACGGTGGATGTTGTTTGATTTAAAAATAGAAGAGATTTTTGTCTCTCGCGATGTTGAATTCTTTGAGACCAAATACCCATTTTCTGATGATGTTACTAATAGAAAAGATGTTCCTCCGCAAATAGGAGTTGTGAAGCACTTATGGATGACGTCACTAATGATGTAGTAGAAATGAATCACGACTAAGGTATTGAAGGACGTGGCGATGTGAGCATGGACGATAGGGGGGCTGAGCATGATATGGGGATTACTGAACAAGCTTTTACTCTATCGAATATAGACAAACAAGATACCATACTTCCATCTACATCATCGACCAAGCCAAAATTGGGTGGAGGACATAGACTCAAACAACCTTATACTCGTCTGCAAGATTATATGACAAATATCACCAGAAGATTGAGCCCACCCAACTGTTCAACCTTTCCAACGGTAGATTCAGGTGCACCCTATCCTATAACTGATTATGTGACTTGTGATCATTTTTATCTCGCACATCATGTTTTTCTTGCATCCATTTCACAGGAAAAGGAGCCTGTCAATTATACTGATGCGGTGAAAGACAGTTGATGGAGAGATGCCATGAAAAGTGAAATACATGCACTTGAGACCTATAGAACTTAGACAGTCACCCAGTTGCCTCCAGGAAAGAAAGCACTTGGCTGCAAGTGGGTGTACCAAATAAAGCATAAATCTGATGGAAGTGTAGAACGATTCAAAGCACGGTTAGTAATTCTTGGCATTCATCAAAAGGAGGGGATCGATTATATAGAGACTTTTGCACCTGTTGTAAAATGGTAACAGTACGCACGGTGTCAGCCATAGCAGCCACATGAGTTTGGGAATTACATCAGATGGATGTGCACAATGCATTTTTACACGGGGATCTTAAGGAGGTTGTGTATATGAAGCCGCTCCCTGGCTTCCTTCCTACGTAATCTGGCATGGTGTGTAAACTTAACAAGTCCTTATATGGACTCAAACAAGCGCCTCGCTGTTGGTTTTCAAAGCTGTCCACTGCACTCAAACATTACGGATTTCAGCAATCTCTCTCTGATTATTCCCTTTTCGTCTTGCAAAGACCAAGGGTACATATCGTAGTGTTGGTGTAAGTTGATGACCTCATCATTTCAGGTGATAATCATGAAGCTATCACTAAATTTAAAGCCTATTTACACAACTGTTTTCATATGAAAGACTTGGGGATCCTCAAATATTTCTTGGGTGTTGAGGTGGTGCGATCTTCGGCTGGTATCTTTCTTTGTCAACAAAAATCTGCAATGGACAGTATAGCTGAAGCTGGACTTCTGGGAGCTAACCCATCAACTGTGCCAATTGAACCGAACCATCGTCTGGCACTTGCTGTGGATCTGCCTTTGCCTAATCCTATTCAATATTGGCAGTTAGTAGGCCACCTCATTTACCTCTGTTTTACCAAACCTGAGCTTTCATAATGTGAGCATATGCTGTCTCAATTTATGCAGGCGCCCAAAGAAGCCCATTGGGAGGCTGCTCTTCGGGTTGTTCGATACTTGAAAGGGAATCCGAGACAGGGTGTTTTGTTGGGTAAGGATTGTGACCGGCAACTATCTAGTTGGTGTGATTCTGATTGGGTTGATTGTCCTTTAACTCGCAGGTCACTTATTGGATGGTTTGTTTCACTTGGATCCTCTCCAATTTCATGGAAAACTAAGAAACAACAAATGGTATCTCGCTCCTCTACTGAGGTCGAGTATCGTTCCATGGCAGCTACCACAGGAGAACTGAAATGGTTAAAAGGTCTTCTGCGTAGTCTTGGTATCTCTCACCCTCAACCAATACGACTTCATTATGACAGTCAAGCAACACTTCAGCTTGTCAAGAACCCAATTTTTCAAGAGCGCACCAAGCACATCTAAGTGGACTGCCACTTCATTTGCGACGAGTATCTCACTGGCAATATTGCACCAACTGATGTTCCTACACATGCACCATTAGCTGGAGTTTTTACTAAGGCTCTTGGTCCCACTCAGTTTACTTCCTTGATGTGCAAGATGGGCATACGTAATTTACATGCTCCAACTTGGGTGGGGGGGGAAGTGGGGGTTAATGAGATTGACGAAATAAAAAATTATTAGGATCAAATCATAACAGAATCCGTGGGTGTAATTGTCATCCCACATTATTAGCCTACGATCTTGTAACCACAATTTGTGTAGTCTAGACGTAATCTTACGAGCTTTCTTAGGAGAATCAATCTATATAGCTTTATCTTAGGAGGTTTTGTTGTAACTCTCTGCTATATATTTGTACCGTGGCAAAGCAGGAAAGTGAACAGAATTGTTCTGTCATAGAATCCTTTACCTTTAAATATTATGGATAGAATTGGTTTTGTAGTTGAGTGTTGGAGCACAAGGAAGCTCATATTGCAAGCACAGAGCCATAGAAACTGCTAGCAACGATAAAAACTCCAGGAGTTGGCTGCATTTTTGTTTGGAGACGCGAGGAGGAGCTGTCGTTGACGACTTGGAGGCTGGATTTGTTGGCGATGTCGCACAAGGTTGAAAACCAGGAGGCCATGCAGTTCGCAGAAAATCAAGCTAAAAGACGATGGGGCGTCGCATATGAAACACAGCTTATGAGAGGATGACGCTAGTGTACGTGCCCCACTAAAAATGTGCTGGTGCGCGTCTCTTTTATTTTAATTATTATATGTTTTAATTTTTCATGTTAATTTAATTAGGGTGTATGTTTAAAATCCTAACAAATTTGGAAAAATTGTTTCCTAATTTGTTGAAATTTGTTTCTAAAAGGGTTGACTTTAATAGGAATGTTTTTTTAATTTTAGTTAATATCAACCAATATTTAAAAAAGTTATTTTTAATAATTAGATTAACTTAGATAATTAATATAGTGAGATTATGTTAATTAAGATGAGATCTTAAGTTTTAAAACTAAAGAAATTATTTTTCTTAATTTGATAAACATTGGCAATTATGTTGATTCCTTATTGATTTTAGAAAAATAGTTTCTAAAATTATAATTAATTAGTTTTAATGAGATCTAAATTAATTAATTAGACTCCCTAACATTAAGAAAAATATTTTTTAAGTAGGTAGGTGTTTCCTAATTAAATTTATTTATTTCAACATAATTGAGATAAATTAAATTTGTTATTTTACTTGTTTAGAAATTTATTATTCCATTTATTTAGAAATTATTTCTTTATTTATAGGTAATAAATTTCTTGATTTAATAAAAATTTATTTTTCTCAGTTAAATTTTGAAAAATGTTTTCATTTATTAATTAAAAAAGTACTTTCTTAATATTTTAAAATATTTTTCTAATTTTAATATGTAAGAAGCCTAATTAATTGATTTTTTTTCAACTAATGTTTTTAAAGGAATTAAGATAATTGGAAATAGCTTCCAATAGGATTTGAAAATTGTTTACAAATCAAATTAAATTTCTATCTATAATGTGAATTTAATTTATTTACGAATCAATGGATTTAATTTAATTTAAATTTTCCAATAATTAAAAAAATTATTTTAGATTATGAAGACAATAACTGGATTCAAATTAAGCTTGATACTTTAGGCATATAAATTGATTATGAGTGTATAAGTTGCATACTTTATTTATATGTTTGATATACATATTGGAGTCATATTTTATTTATGTGATATTATTATATTTAACTTTGTGTTTGAAATGACAAACAAAATTAAATCCCTAAATAAAATATTAAATACATGTTTTGAACATGATTATTACCTTTCATTGTTATAAGAATAAGCCAGAAATTTGTTTATTGTTAGGCTGGTTTAGTAAACTTAAGGTCACTTTAACCTGAATATGTTTAGTCTTATGATAGTGAGTTCTACTAAACTAAATTTGTGTGATTTGGATGAGTAAACTTATGATCACATAAATTTAGAGGCATGGTTAGGTATAATATATAAGATATATTTTAGCAAGAGTTGTTACCTAAGGGATCTAGGAGTCACATAAGATGTGATTGATAAAGTTATTATCAACCTCATTTAAGTTTAGTTGTTTTATTAAGCAAACTCAAGATCAATTAAATTTGAATGGGATCCTAGTCCATTAGAAAGAATAAAGCAATATTTTCAAAAAGTAGTAAGGCTATTATTTTGAATAAAATAGTGAGAGTAACCAAATACATGATTAAAGTTCTAATCTTATTTGGCAGTCATGATATATAATTAATTACTAACTTTTCTTATTTTTTTTTACTTTTTGAGTGAAATTTGCCTTCTTTAGTATAGCTGATAATAAGAATTAATGAATTAAATTTCTTAGACATAAGAATATTGGTCGAAAAAATCTGCAAGTGCACAGAGTCGTTCCTAATACTCACACATTAAGTATTCCAAGGTCGAATCCCACAAGGATTAAAATACTCACTACTAAGTTAATTCTAATTACTTGAACAAATATGACAAGAAAATTAAAAGTTGGTTGGATTGAGTGAACAATTAATTGGCACAAATATGAATAAACAAACAAGAGAAACTTTCGATAGTTGAGACTTAGGACTTCGAGGTTCACCATATTAAGAGAATTGATTGATGAATTACAAAATTGATTGACTAACAATTTATAATAACAGCTGCACAAATTCACTCATATTCTCTCTTAAGACATACAAGAATACCTAACTAGTTGATTACATTTCCCAATGTGCAACCTAACTAGTCAAATTCATTAAGAACAAGCAACCCTAAGTTATCACACTAGTTTAGGATATCTCTAT
>JAOSBN010175825.1:12500-19890 GCA_027563595.1 Erythroxylum suave | reverse complement strand
ACAAAATATTAACAATTTGCAGTATCAATTGTCCCAATGAAAATTATAAAAAATAAGTATCAAATCATGACAATTTATTGACAAATTGTGAATTGAAAGAACTATGTATGAGGAAACAATTTAAGCACAAAAATCATCAACTAGGAGTAAACAAATGCAATAGCAACTATGAAAATGCAGCCAATTTATAATATAAACTTGGCTCAATCACCTATATGCATCTGTCCTTTCAACGTCAGCGTAGCATTTAGAAACCCCCACCTCTTCAGCTTTGCTTCAACCACCTCTGCATGGTAAGCGTCACCCCAGTACACCTCATTTTCCACCCTATTGAGCCCTTCTCATTCTTCCCTACATCAATAAATGTTTCAGAGAACCATACACTAGTATCACTCTCAATCCCTAGTAGGGGTCCAATAGTACTGATACACCCTTGGCCCCTACTGGTCAACAAATTATCCCAAGCGGCGGCACCCAGTAGGAACCAATAATCATCACACATTAACTTGACCTGAGAATTTCACCAGGCCAATACTCATGCCATCCCCTATTAGCAGATCCCGCACAAGTGCCAATATTGTAGCTTCAACTTATGGGGAGCAGTATCATGCTACGTTACTGGTACAACCTCTAGATCCAGCCTCAAACCATGAACTGTTACACATATTCATTATTCTCATACCCCTTTAGCATAAGGGAGGACCAGCCTAGCAGGACTATTCAGGAATTGATAAAGTTAGTAGGGTATAGCTAATATAAGATTCTGTAAACTTCCAGTTTAATTTTTACAACAACATCTGAACTAGTGAAGGTGGCTGCATCAAGGGCAATTGCATTTCGGGTCTTCCAGATGATGTATATTGTGCACAGTAGGGCAAGACGCATAGCTTTACTTCTTAATCGGGCACCATTGTGGGTTATTTTAATCCATTTCACAGCACTTATCAAAGTGGTCAGTTGGCGAGTGAGACCTAGCTATGCACGGATTATCCTCCATATATCCTCAGTGAAAGAGTATTTGAAGAAAAAATGGGTGATGGACTCCAAATGTGAGGTACAGAGATGGCATGTACGGTCATTCTCAAAAAAAGAGGAGATTGTCCTTAGTAGGGAGGTGATTCTGAAATCTAAGCCAGACAATAAAGGAGTATTTCAGGGGAATATACTGCTTCTAGATAAAGGACAACCACACTTGTCTTGGATGGTGTACCCGTACTAGTTCATACACTTTTTGCACCGAGTAGGTATTATTATGCATTTGGGACTCTACCCTATATCAGCCGGCCAATTTAGTCCTCAAAAGGTCACGAATCTACCCTATTTTTTTTGCCAAAGCTGAATCTCAATTGTGTGGAGTCCAGTCCCAAATACTCCCTCCTTTGAGATAAAATTTGTTAATCCACCGATTCTATAAAAAGTCTGCCTTCGTGTGAATGTTCCATAGAATTTTGGAGAGGAGAATCGAATTCCAAATTTTGCAATTTTTCAGACCAAGGCCATCCTCTTCCTTGGGTATACTCATATGATCCCAAGCAACGTGGTAATGTTTACCTCCCTAGAGGAAGAGTTTGCAGATGGAAGTAAGTCGGTCAATGATGGTAGTAGGGATTCGAAAGGTTTGGAATCAGAAAGATAAGACGCCCTGAATAACTGAATTGATCAATTCTATATGGCCAGCATAGGTGAGGGATTTTCCATTCTAGTCATTCATGTATGTTGTCACCAAGTCCATGAGGATCGAGAACTGAGCAACCAAAATCTTTAAAGGGGCAAGAGGAATCCTTAAATATCTTACAGGGAATTCACCTGGGGGGAAGGATATCATTTGTAAAATAGCTTCCCTTTTTGGTCCATGAGCCTCAGTAAGGAAGACATTAGATTTTGTGGGATGGACCTGTAGACCAGCAACGGTAGTTAGCTCCACTATAGCATCTAACAAAATATGTATAGAACTCATATCCCCCTTGAGAAAAGCATAAGTTCTTCAACAAATGCAAAGTAAGTAATGCCAATGGCTTGCATTTTGGGTGAAAATGGAATGAGGAGGTAGCAGTTTTGACTGATAAGAATCGAGATAAATATTCGAAACGGAGTAGGAACAATAGTGGAGAATGGGATTGCCTTGTCGCAGCCCCCATTTACCACAAAACTTGCAATGTAGGGAGCCATTAATAGAAATCGAATAGGATGCAGTCTATACACAAATCATAACCCGCCGAATAAATGTTGTAGGAAAGTGTAATTCCTTCATCATAGCTTCCAAAAAATCCCACGAGATGGTATCATAAGCCTTGGTGATGTCAATTTTAAGCATACAATGTGGGGAGATTCTCTTCTATGTGTAACCTTACACAAATTCTTGGGCTAAGAATATATTATCAAGCATGTTTCTCTAAGGTATGAAAACTGCTTGAGCTGATCAACAATATGCTGCACCACTGAATTCAATCTTGCAGTTAGTATTTTAGAGATCACCTTGTAGACAACATTTAGACATGCCATAAGCCGAAGGTCAGTGAGCCTCAAATCATTGTGCTTCTTAGGAATAAGGGCAAATGTAGAATGATTAATCTGTATAAAGAGTTGCCCTTCCTGAAAAAATTCTGTGATTGTCGAAACAAGATCAGAATCTACAGGGATCTAGTTTGTCTTTAAAAAAAGCATAGGTGTAACCATCGGGACTGGGGGCCTTGTCATTACCAATATTTGTAATTGGCCTCTTGATTTCTTCTGGTCAGATAGGGCCAATGAGCCTTGCTTGAGAATCATGATCAAGGACTGGACCTCTGCTGACTACAGTGCTGTCAAGATGCTGTACGGGTGAAGGAATGCCAAGGAGGTCTTGGAAATAAGAGATAATATAGTCAGTCAACTTTTCCATGGATTCAGTGACGGTTCCATCAGATTTTTTAAAGTGGGAAAATTCATTCTGTTTAATCCTCTTTTTAGCAATAGAATGGAAGTAGCTAGTGTTCTTGTCGGCTTCGACTATGTGCCTACATTTGGCTTTCTGTTGGAAGAACCTGCACTCTGCTTCAGTCAAGAATTCAGCCTGTTGCCACTTAGCTTGCATATCCTATTACAAAGCAGTGTTATTCGAGTCTTCGAGAGAGGCTGTGTATGCTGAATGGAACTCTTTGTTTGCTATCTTAACTTTGTGAGAAAGGTGGCCATAGACGGTATTATTTAACTGTTTGAGGGGGATCTTCAAGAGCTTCAATTTTTGACAAAGAGCATATTGTGCCCGACCATGTATAGCCTCCTCCCAATGGTGGGTAAGAAGAACTTAGAAGTGTGGGTGTTGTAGCCAGATATTGAAAATTTTGAAAGACTTGGTACCATGGTTTCTGGATTCAAGAAAAACACAATAATGGGATAGTGATCCGATTCAGACCTCATAGGCAATAAGTTAGCAAAACATGAATAGCCAAGATTATACCATTGCTGGTTTAGTAGCACTTGATCCAGTTTTGCCTATAATGACTTCTTATTCCAAGTGAAACTCTCACTCCTTGTTGGGGCATCTTCTAAGCCATGCATGATATGGAAATCTAGGAAGTCCTTTAAGAGATATGTAGAGGGCGGGAGGCAGCCTATCCATTCAGTAGCTGAGCAAACACAATTAAAGTCACCCATGAGTATCCATGGAAGCTTCATCTTCAGCCTTAGGTAAGTTAACTGCTGCCAAAACTCTCTTCATTTAAAAACGTTATATAACCCATACATGCAAGAGGGCAAGAAGGTATGTTGGGTGGTACGACATTGTAATCGACAATGTATGTATTGTTCTCCTGTGGCCAAGACTTGGCAGTGGAAGAAGGTTGGGTCCCAAAGAATGCTCATGCGGCCACCTACAATGTGATCAAAGTTATGGTGGTAATCCCATCCTCCAAATTGATTTAACATCATCAAACATAGTTTCTCTAGACTGAGTTTGAGTTCCAATAAGCAAATGAATTTGCAACCATGACTTGGTTCTGTTTTGAGTCCCGATTGAGGACCCGAATGTTCCAGCTGAGTAACTCCATCTTTTTTTGGTTTGCTATGGGACTTTACTACTTTGCCAGCGTCAACTTTCTTGGAGCTTGAGCCCCCTGTACCTCTGGTAGGATTTGTTAAATGGGTAAACCTCCCTATATTATTAATCTACAGATTAGGTCTATCTTTAGGACCCCTGGAGGTTATGATCAATGCCTTGCCCTTATTTCTCTGTTTGAAATTCTACACCTGTTGCCACTCCGTGTCTTTGTCCTTTTGGCCCAAATGATTAGGCAGATCCAAAGCTGAAACGGATGGTGCTCGATTTACTACCAAGTCATCGGCCCCAATTGTGGTAGTAATGACTTAGGTAGTGTCCACTATTTTACCCACTACAGGAATCCCTGGTGTTATGACCTTGGTTGAATTGATTACACCTGTACTACCTTGAAGCGCCAGTTCTGTTTGACAATGTCCATTAGTGGCTAAAGATCCCTGATTAAGAGGTGTATCATTTTTTATCAGACTAGGATCCCTCTACTTGTCACCTACAGGGGTGGTCATGCCCCAGCTTTAGGAGTGACCTCGCCTTCTGTATTACCGCTATTCAGTCTATTCAGGTTAGTACCCTTCTTCCTACCCCTGTCTATGTTCCCCAAGTCCTACCGAGGGATAATGGACAAAGTGGGAGGGTTTTGCCTTATCTCCATTTCAGAGCACTTCTCGCCTTCTGCACTACCGCTTACTTTCAGGTGAGTGTTCTTGTTTTGGTTGAGGACTTTGCATTCAAAGGGATTATGACCAAAATGGTTGCAAGCATGATAGTAGCTAGGGTAGGTCTAAAAAATATCTGACTGGGTTTAGCGGGAACTGTTAGGTAGCTTAACTAAGAAGATGGTGGTAGGAGGTCTAGACTCATTGACCTCTACTAAAATTTGTGCAAAACCCAACAGTGTGCCTATATTTGTAATAGCATTAGTATAGAGTGGCTTCCCAACCTTTGAGGCCAATTTAGATAGCCCTGGTTCGGTCCATAACTCCAAAGGGACATTAGGGAGTTGCACCCATATGGGGACCTCCATAAATTCATCATAGTTAAAAACAAAATCACTAGGGAGTCTTTTAAAAAGAAAAGTTTTTCCAAACATCATATAAGGTCCCCCGGCAAATACAAAGGTGTAGTGTTCTTCATTTTCAAAATGAAAAATGATCCAGCCCTGATTATGCGGTAAAATGGAACATTTCACCCGCCACTTAGTTACAAGGCCCTCCACCACTTTCATGCCAGGGAAACGCCCCATGAAACAACCCACTAAACAAAAACGCCATTTAGATTCAAACTTAACCATATCTTCCTCCTCAATTACAACTTCCTCCTCTACTTCATACAACCTCAAGGCCATATCATGTTTCAGGTCGCGGTTACTACTGAATAAGCTAGCAAAAGACTTCTTGGGAGCTACAGAATTAATGCCTTTTTTAGTGGTTTTAACTTGATCCTTTAATAGAGGGTTGTCTATAACAGTAGGAGGGATCGTGAAAAGGTGTTGAGCACTTTCAACCAAAGTAGCTGCACTATATTTACCTTCAGAAGCATTTGATTCACCTTCAGATTCCCTAGACTCCCCATTCGAGGAATGTGGGGAATTATCAATGTTGACGGTAGTCCCAAATGAACCTTGTTCATCAACCCCCTTTTTTGTATGAACTACTGTAGTCAGATCCTATTCTTTCATAGCCTTATCAGAATCTTCATCAGAGGAGAGCTCAGGGTATTCATCTCGCTGAAGACCTAAAACACATTCTTTTGTTATGTCTCTGCCTTTATGAGGAGTTTTCGACTGCTTGCCCATACTGAACAACACTTGGACAATCAGACTAACCCCCTTGTAAGTAAGGTTAGTTCACTTGCAAGAAAACGCAGGCAAAAGCAACCAGAAACCAAAATGTGTTCCCTTCCTCCTTTCTAAACCCAGCCTTTACCAATCACAAACCAAATCAATCAGAACTCACTGCCTATCCGGAGTACCAATGAACACATTAAACCATACACTAACCCCTCGCAAGAAGAGTATACAACTTAAAGTAATTACAATATCCCCAACTGGGCAAACCTGGCTCAGAGCAATCGAAGACTAGAGTCACTAGTTCAGCCCTGTGGGGATATTGATACTGATACTGATACTGATAGCTCTTTCTTGATTCTATGGGTGGTGGTACATGGATGTTCTCAGTTGGTGGAGCGATTTGTCTAGTTGATTCCATTAACAAACGAGACCTCAGCCTGCTAACTAGCTATGCGAAGGTAACCCTCCATTCCAAGCTTCTTAGAGGGACTATAGCCTTTCAGGCTAAGGAAGATTGAGGCAATAACAGGTCTATGATGCCCTTAGATGTTCTGGGCTGCACATGTGCTACACTGATGTATTCAACGAGTCTGTAGCCTTGGCCAACAGGCCCGAGTAATCTTTGAAATTTCATCATGATGGGGATAGATCATTGCAACTGTTGGTCTTTAACAAGGAATTTGTAGTAAGCGCGAGTTATCCGCTCGCGTTGACTACGTCCTTGCCTTTTGTACACACCGCCCATCGCTCCTATCGATTGAATGGTCTGGTGAAGTGTTCGGATTGCAGCAACATGGGCGGTTCATTACCGGCAATGTCGCGAGAAGTCCACTGAACCTTATCATTTAGAGGAAGGAGAAGTCGTAACAAGGTTTCTGTAGGTGAACCTGCGGAAGGATCATTGTTGAATTATGCAAAGTAGAATGATCTATGAATGAGTTGTCCCTCAGATAGAAGAGGGGGCCTAGGGGTGAGAAATCTCCCTAGAGCCTCTGCTTGTGTTGGCAACAGCACAGTTCAACCAACCAACCATAGTGCTGGTAGTGCCCAGGATTATGATAACAAACGAGCCTGTGCTTGACACCCCAGGAATGGGAGGTGGATGGGAGGTGGTGCTCGCTTCATTATGAATCAAAATGACTCTCGGCAATGGATATCTCGACTCACGCATTGGTGAAGAACATGGTGAAATGCGATACTTGATGTGAATTATAGAATCCTATGAGCCGTCAAGTCTTTGAACACAAGTTGCGCCTGAAGCCTTTCTGCTGAGGGCATATCTAGCTGGGTGTCACGTAGTGTCGGCTCCCGCTCATCAGCCCGATCTTGAGAGACAGAGGAGGGGGTGGGACTTGGTCCCTCATGAGATTGATTGCTCATGGTTGGCCTAAAAATTGGAGTCCCTGGCGATGATCACCACGACCAACGATAGTTGACCAAAGACCCTCAGGAGGAGTTGTGAGAGCTCGTCGGGTGAAGGTTGAATGCAAGTTTAGCCCTGACATAATTTGATTGCGGCCCTAGCTTAGGCGGGGCTACGTGTTCAGTTTAAGCATATCACTAAA
>JAOSBN010175825.1:0-7500 GCA_027563595.1 Erythroxylum suave | reverse complement strand
CCTTGTTGCACCTTTGATGGGGGCAACTTCGGTGGGAAAAACAACCCTGTGGCACGACCGCTAGGGACCGTCGGTGAGTAAATCAACACCTTTGTGTACCACCTTCAATGGGAAAGTCAGCACCTTGGTGCACATTTGGTGGGCAAAACAGACCTGTGACATGGCCGTTGGGCACCTTCGGTGGGAAAATCAGGACCTTGGTACACCTTCGGTAGGCAAAACATCTATGCAACATAGCCGTTGGGCAACTTCAGTGGGAAAATCAGTACCTTGCTGCACATTTGGTGTGCAAAGCAGCCCTGTGGCACAACCACTGGCACCTTCAGTTGGAAAATCAACACCTTGGTGCACCTTCGGTGGGAGCAACTTTGGTGAGAAAATCAGCATCTTGGCGTACATTTGGTGGGAAAAACAACCCTGCGGCACGGCTGCTGGGCACCTTCAGTGGTAAAATCATCACCTCGGTGCACCTTCGGTGGGCAAAACAGCCCTGCTGTACGGTCGCTAGGTACCTTCAGTCAAAAAATCAGCACATGGGTGCACCTTCGATGGGCAAAATAGCCCTGCGGTACGACCACTGGGCACCTTCGATGGGAAAAACAACCCTTCACCACAGCCGTTGGGCAACTTCGGTGGGAAAATTAGCACTTTGATGCACATTCGGTGGGCAAAACAGACCTGCAGCATGGTCGCTGGGCATCTTTGATAGGAAAATTAGCACCTTGGTGCACATTCGGTTGGAAAATCAGCACCTTGGTGCAGCTTCGGTGGGCAAAACAGCCCTATGGCACTGTTGCTGGGCACTTTCGGTGGGAAAATCAGCACCTTGGTGCACCTTTGGTGGGAAAAATAGCCCTGCGGCACCTACTGGGCACCTTCAGTGGAAAAGTCAGCATCTTGGTGCACCTTCGGTGGGCAAAACAACCCTTTGACACGGCCGCTGAGCTACTTTGGTGAGAAAATCAGCACCTTGGTGCACATTCGGTGAGCAAATTAGCCCCACGGCATGGCAACTGGGCACCTTCAGTGGGAAAATCAACACCTTGGTGCACCTTCGATGGGCAGAACAGCCCTTCGACTTGGCCTCTGGGCAACTTCTGAGGGAAAATCAGCACCTTGGTGCACATTCGGTGGGAAAAAAAGCCCTGCGACACGGCTGCTGGGCACCATAGGTGGGAAAATCAACACGTTGGTGCACCTTCGATGGGCAAAACTGTCCTTCGGCACGGCCGCTAAACAACTTCAATGGGAAAATCAGCACCTTGGTGCACCATTGGCTGGCAAAATAACCCTGCGGCATGGCTGCTGGATCCCTTCGGTGGAAAAATCAGCACCTTCGTGCAGCTACTAGGCACCTTCGGTGGGCAAAATAGCCCTATGGCTAATGAGAGAAACAACACCTTGGTGCACCTTTGGTGGGTAAAACAAACCTTTAACAGAGCCGTTGGCCAACTTTGGTGGGAAAATCAGCACCTTGGTACACATTCAGTGGGCAAAATAGCCTTAGGGCACCTTGGTGAACCTTCGGTGTTCAAAACAGCCCTGCGGCATGGCTGTTAGGCACCTTCGGTGGCAAAGTCAGCACCTCAGTGCACCTTCGATGGGCAAAATAGCCCTTTGGCATAATCGCTGGGCAGCTATGGTGGGAAAATGAGCACCGTGATGCACATTCGTTGGGAAAAACAGACCTGTGGCATGGCTGCTAGGCATCTTCGGTAGGAAAATCATCACCTTGGTGCACATTCAGTGGGAAAATCAGCACCTTGGTGTAGCTTCGATGGGAAAGTCAACACCTTGGTGTACCTTTGGTAGGCAAAACAACCCTGTGCCACCTACTGGCCACCTTTGGTGGAAAAGTCAGCACCTTGGTGCACTTTTGGTGGGAAAAACCCTTTGACACGATCGCTGGGCTACTTTCGTCGGAAAATCAACACCTTGGTGCACATTCGATGGGCAAAATAGCCTTATGACACGGCCACTGGGCACCTTCGTTGGGAAAATCAGCACCTTTGTGCATGTTCGGCGGGCAAAACAGCCCTGCGGCATGGCCGTTGGGCACCTTTGGTGGGAAAATCAGCACCTGGGTGCACCTTCTGTGGGTAAAACAGCCCTGCCGCATGAGCGCTGGGCACCTTCGGCGGGAAAATCAGCACTTTGGAGCACATTTAGTTGGTTAAATAGCCCTTCGGCAATTAGCAACCTGGAATATGAAAAGTAACTTCGTCAGGGAACAGTAACTCCGGTGGACGAACATTAGCTCTTTCTTTTTTTTATAGAATGTAAAAAATTATATTGATGAAAAATGAATTTTTACACAGTCAATGGGGCATACTATAACCTCTAGCTAATCAACAAAAAATCCTATCAGTAGTGAACAGATAAACTAGAAATCAAGTGGCATAAGTAAACATAAGGAACTAAATAGTGAGTATGGTCAATTTTCCAAAATGGTCAGGTATGGCCATTTTGGAAAGTGACCATGCCTATTCATATGAACCCACACCTATCCAAAAGAGGCTATTCCATCGAATTACATAACAGGAGGATCAAAAGAACAAACCAAGTCAAAGAAAATATGAATCATAAAGGCCAGCCAGGTATGCTGGTATTAATTAGGCCTCTCAACAGATGAACAGTGCCTTCGTTGGGGAACAATAACTTCGACGGGGGAACAGGAATATCAGCATTAGCACAGCCACTCCAGTGGATGAACAGTAACCCCGGTGGGGAACAGTAACTTTGGCGGGTAATCCACATGGTAACACAGTAACTCCGGCGACAGTCCATCAGGTGCACAGTTGCACCCGCGAAACCAAACAAGTGCATGGTGTAGATATTCTCAACAACGTTTTAGTGATATAAAGGGACCAAGGGGTTACATATGTGAACAGTACCATGCATGGCACAGTGCCATGCATGGTAGTACATTACGTGCGCAATGCAGCTCAGTTACTCATTGGGACACAAGCGAGGAGTGTCAGGGAGTGCAAAATCATCGCACAGTGGAAGCCACCCATACTAGTTCGATGGTCCGGGAGCAATTTTGAATATTCGTCGATCATCCCAACAATAATGATATAAAAGCACCACCCTCATTTTGCATGCATGGAACAGTGCCATGCACAATGAATTCAGGTAGTGTAGGGAGAGGACCGTCCATCATCGAAAATAAATATCAGCATTTGGGATTTATATCAAACCTGTAAAATGAACAAAAATGTTAGTCGAATAAAAGACGTCATCGTTGGCTGCCCTAGCAACACCATTGATCCGAGTAGTGCCATTTTCACATGTCCAGTGGAAGGCAAGGCAACCTTCCTCATCAGCAATGATAAGAGGTTCTGTGGGAAAGCTGATTTAGTGAGAGTAGCGTAAAGTGAACCCCCGTTTTGTAGCATGGAAAAGAATCAACGGTTGGCCCTCCCCCCTTCCAGTAACATAAGCAGTCAAGGCTGAATGTCGAATATCCAACATCAAATAGGCATGGTACTTAGTGGTACAATAGCTACCATAAGCATCATGCATATCATACATGAGCAGTATTGCCTATAATGTCATTAGCCATCAAATTCAGAAAGGCTCTCCATATAGAACGTGGTTGACCCCCAGCCCACCAACCCAGCTAGAAGAGTAGTTTGCATGCACCCTGTCCACAACAGTGCCTCATCCCGGGATCCTCACCTCTTTGCTACGGCTCCAACCAATACTATAAGGGAAGAGGACTTTATCGATCACCTTCCTACCATCCAGGCCAGGAGATCGATACGCGTCTACCCATTCAACGTCAGTTTATCATGCACAGACCCTCGCCTCCTCTGTTTTATTCCAACCTCCACTGATTGGCAAACAACACCCTGTACGCCTTCTCATCCTCCCTGTCAAGCCTTTCCCATTTTACTCAAATTCACAACGTCCACACTTGAATTCGTAGCAACTAACATCAAAATAAGCTTGGCACCTCAGGTGATAGTAGTGAACATGAACTCCATGCACTTAGGTCGTGAGCGTTGGTGCTCACAACAGATGTGTCCGCCAGATGCAAGATGGTCCCGCCACTAACAACTTGGTCAATTAGTGTCCTACCCACTCATCCAGCAACGAGTGGATGATGCCTCAAACCCTCGGTGTTCAGTATGGAGAAGGTCATAGTTTACCTCCCCCCTCTAATAACAAAATCAGACAGAACTACAGCATAGAGTGTCACCCCGACCTCCCTTCGGGCAATGCTAACCAAATGTTTAGATGGTGTCACCAAGAGCTAATCCCCACTTGAATTCATTGCAATCGTTAGCTACGAGGCATGGTAACCTAGGGTCCGTCAGCTACCATGAATCCTATGTGTATAAGATGGGGGTAGTGGTGCCCACAGGATCATCGACTCACAAAATCTGAACTTCTCCCCATAAAGGCCGTGGTTGACCAACAGCCCACCAACCCAGTGAGAAGATCAGTAGACACCGACCCTGGCCATAACATTGCCGTATTCAGAGAGCCCCTTGTAAATAGCAAAAATCCCACCACTAATAGCTTGGTCTACTGGCGTCCTATAAACCTAGCCAAGAGACCTATATGCATCTACCCTTTCAACTGCTACATGACATTTAGAAACCCACAGCTCTGCTACTATGCGACAACCATCTCTGCATGGCTAGTGTCACCCCTGTACACATTCTTGTCTAGCTTATTGGGTCCTTCATCACTAGATGTTGCCCTTATTGATCAGCAAATTGTCCAAAGTGTCAACACCTTGTGGGAACCCAATAGGCACTGCATATTAACTTAACCTGATGAGTCCACCAGGCCAGTTCTCTGGCCATCCCCTGTTAGTAGATCCCATACAATGGCCAATTGGAGAACTACAACGTACAGGGATAGGTATCATGCTACGTTACAGGTGCAACCTCTAAATCTAGCCTTAGCCCATGAACTGTTACTCATAAGCTTTCGACACATACCCCTTGAGGATAATGGTGCACCAGGCTTGCAAGACGGTTCAGAAATCAATCAAGTTGGTAGGGTAGAGCCGATATAAAATTCTATAAACTTCCAGTTTAATTTTGACAACCACATCCGAACTAGTGAAGGAGGCTGCATCAAGGGCAATTACATTTCGGGTCTTCTAGATGGTGTATATTTTGCACAGGAGGGCAAGACGTACTACTTTACTCCTTAGCCGGGTGCCACTGTGGGTGATGTTGATCCATTTGATTGCACTTGTCAAAGTGGTCAGTTGGTGAGTAAGACCAAGCCAAGCACAGATTGATCTCCATATATCCTCAGTGAAAGAGCATTTAAAAAAGAGATGGCCAATTGGACTCTAACTGTGAGTTGCAAAGGGGGCATGTGCAATCAATCTCTAACAAGAGGAGATTGTCCTTAGTAAGGAGGCGATTCCAAAATCCAAGCCAAGTAATAAAGGAGTATTTTGGGGGATATACCACTTCCAGATAAAGTACATCCACACATGTTGTGGACGGTGGACCCGCATGAGTTCATACACTTTTTGTATAGAATAAGTATTATTAACACAAAGGGAATGTATTTGGGACTCTACCTCATATCGTCCACCCAATTTAGTCACCAGAAGATCCCGTATCTTCCCTAGCATTTTCTCCAAAGTTGAATCTCTGTTGTGTGGAGTCCAATCCCAAATACTCCCTCCTTTGAGGTAAAATTTGTTAATCCACCGAATCCATAAAGAGTCTGCCTTCATGTGAATGTTCCATAGAATTTTGGAGAGGAGAATCGAATTCCAAATTTTCCATTTTTTAGACCAAGGCCACCCTTTTCCTTGGGTATACTTATGTGATTCTAAACAACACAATAATGTTTACCTCCCCATAGAAAAAGTCTACAGATAGAAGTAAGTCAGTCAATGATGGTAGTAGGGATTAGAAAGGCTTAGAACCAGAAAGAGAGAACATCCTGAATAACTAAATTGATCAATTCTATACTCCCAGCATATAGGAAAGGGATTTACCATTCTAGGATTTAATATATGTGGTCACCGAATCCATGAGGACCAAAAAGTGTGCAACCGAAATCTTTAAAGGGGCAAGAGGAATTCCCAAATATCTTACTGGGAAGTCTCTTGGGGGGAAGGATATCATTTGCAGTATAGCTTCTCGTTCTGGTCCATGAACTTCGAAAAGGAAGACAAACCAGCAACAGTAGTCAGCTCTGCCAAAAATATGGATAGAACTCATATCCCCCCTTTAGAAGAGCATAAGGTCGTTCGTAAATGCAAAGTGAGTAATGCCCAATGGCTTGCATTTGGGGTGAAAGTGAAAGGAGGAGGTAGCAGTTTTAACTGATAAAAGTCGAGATAAATATTCCAAACAGAGTAGGAACAGTAATGGAGACATGGGATCACCTTGTCGCAGCCCCCGTTTACCGCAAAACATTCCACGTATGGAGCCATTTGTAGAAATTGAATAAGATGGAGTCCATACACAAATCATGACCCACCGAATAAATGTGGTAGGAAAGTGTAGTTCCTTCATCATAGCTTCCAAAAAATCCCATGAGAGGTGTTGGGCCCCAAATTTTTTTAATCATTTTCGTAAGCATAAATTGAATGGATTTTGTGATCTTGTTGGGTAAATCATTTTTACTTGGAGTTTACTTATTATGTCAAGTTTAGGAGGATTTATTTCATGGATTGATGGAAATTTGAAGTATTAAATGGAATAATTAAGATTAAGTTAGAGTATAGTATGGTGTAAGTTAAATTGAAGAATTAAGAATGCATAAGGGTATTTTGGGTGGATTACTTAAGGTTAGAAGCACTAAGGCATTAAAGGAAGGGTAAGGTGGAATGGGAAGAGGAAAAGATTGTCTTGTAAATAAGAAGACAAAACTGTGAAGGAGGGAGAGAAAAATTAAAAAGTAAAAGAGAGAGAAAGAAGAAGAGAGGTTTCGGTGAGGTGAAAAAGAATAGAGCTTTGAACTAGGTCACAATTTTTCTTAGTCTTAAAGAGAGAGTTTGAGGTTACTCAAGAAGGGAAAGAGGAAGGGAAGAGCTTTCTCTAGAGCCAAGAATCTCATTATTTGGCGAGGATTCAAGGTATGTTGATTTTAATCTCTTGGAGTTTTGAAGGGTTTTTAGGTTCATAAAGCTTAAGAAATATATAGGTTTAAGTATTCTAGGATCTATTTTAGTGAATATGCCTTATGGATTATCAAATCTAAATTTCTATTTGATGGGAATTGTGTCCATTATGAAGGAAATCAAGGAGGGGATCAAGAGAGGCCAAAGGAGCAAGAGGAAAGAGATCCTTAAGAAAATCCGTAAGCGAGTGTATAAGCATGGTTTCAGGTGGGTGACACTTTTGTAATTAAGTAATAAGCCCTAATGTTTCTTCAAACAAAGAAAGTTTTAAATGTCTTCAAGTGTGTTATAAATGTGTTGTAACATCCCATCACTGATAGGAAGGGTAAACTAGTAATTTGGAACGGGTTAGAAGTGTTTAAAAATTGTTTGGCTATGTTCATGCATTC